>LLCD01001403.1:0-11174 GCA_001414355.1 Hymenoscyphus salicellus
CCTCATGACCATTACTAGCCTTCTTTCCAAAGCGGTAACTGGTGCCTTTGAAGACGAACTCAACATCTTTCCAGCGGGTTTCCAACTCCTCCTTGAGCTCAGTCTTGCCAAAAACCTCGTACCTGCGACCTCCTTGCTCTTTCTTGGATGATGAGGTACCGTCCAGGGAGTTGCTTGCGAAGTGGTGCTTCTGAGGACTGGTGGTCTCGCCGCCAGACCGGCTCTGTTCCTCGTCGAACACCCCCATGGTGATCAGCTACTCGTTCTAGGTTCTCGCTGGTGTAGTGTTTGCGTTTGTTTTTGGTGTCTGTCGTTCTTCGTTCCGAATCGTTGATCTTGTCGGTTGTTGATTGTTTTGGTTTATCGATGTCGAGATTTGGAGGGCCGGGTCCTCTGTTATATACTTGATCTTAGGTATCTCTGAAGCTCACGGAATCATTCACAAATCTTTCTGGAATGCTGGACTGGAGCTGTCAAGCTCGACCGACCGAGCGACTTGGGGTGCTTGCTGGTGGTGGGGCTCGGCTTTAGGTGCTTTGAGGAAGGTTCGTTCTTTGGTGGCGACTAGCGAGGGGGGTCTCAAATTTGCGAGAGTTGAGGAGTTGGGGTTGCTGCTTTGTTTGAAGATTGTGAGGGGGGCATCTCGAAGTTTATTTCTTTAACTGGCTTGTTACGAGAATCTCGAGGGACGTTGGGATTTCTAGCCGCGTACAGTAGTTGGAAGCAGCAGAACCTCAAAAGGTGGAGTCTAGCTAATGTTCGAAATCTAAAATCGCAAGGTTACGAAATCTCACTCTGTTCCTCGAAATCACTTCTTTAGGGGTGCGCATTGTCGGGAGTGGTATACAGTTTCTGGTCTAGTACTAGAAACATTCGGGCTTTCCTTTTAGTTGTCGATCATTTCTTTTTCTTTGAGGCTATTCGGCTAGGTGGTTAGATGCACTTTCATGAAGGAAGCTCAATTACGAGATCTTGTAGAATGAAACTACAGAACAAAGATGGGAGCTTCGGTGATAGTCTTGTATGGAACTAAAAGATAGGAAGATGCGAGATTTGCTCGAGAGGACGATTTGTCACTAACAATTGGTTATTCCAGATGTGGCTGCCCGGTTGGTGATGTGATCGGGGGTTACCAACTTACTCGGTCAAAATATTGCAAAGCAAGCAAAGCAATTCGTGTATACGAGGCGCAAGCCATGTGTAAATCATTTTGGTACATACTACACTTTTTCCCCTGCTTTCTTTTCTTTCAAAAATCCGAATCGGCAATTTGATGAGAGTGATTCCAAGTTGGGTTCGTCAGGTTCCCCATTGAAAATCCCTGCTACCAGTGCTCCGAATAGGGCTGAAATTCCTTGCAAGACATTTTCCAGGAGAGCCCATAATTGCCCAAAGCTCAGATATCCACCTAATTCTTTCTTGGAGGTCGGGCACTGATCAAATCTACGAAAGTCCCCTAAAACATTGGTTCTCTACTAGATCAGTAGAAAAGCCCAAAAAACTTAGCAGAGATTCGAGCAGTATTTGCTAGGAATAATCGTGGAAATTAAACTTTCAAAATCTTCTAATTAGACGTAGTCTGCCCATGGCCTAGCATGGCATAATCAAACTAGACCCTGAGTTTAGTTTACTGGCAATGCTGAGTTCGTGTACTGGTTCAGTTGCGCCGGCCGGTACTGTTTACCGAGTTCGGTTAATGAAAGGGGGGCAATCTGAGAACGGAAAGCTCCAAAACTGAGCTTTTTCAGCACTGTAACTGGCACCAGCAGTTTCTGTGATAGCGTATAGATGTAAATAGCCTTCTCTATCTTATCGAGTGGGTTCACTGTGGCCTGATTGCTTCTCTCTGGGCATGTTTTCAGCCTTGCAAACGAAACACGCGCCCCACACCACACTCCCCGCTTCACCGCCCACTCCAGATCACTCTCTCGCCTTCAGAGGCTCCTTCAAGAGATTATTTTTATAACGCACCTCTTAAACCTATTTCTCTATCCTTAAAGAATCTCCTTCTTTTATGATGTCTGCAATGGCGTAGTTATTAGCTGTCTTTTTTCACACAGTAGTAGCATTTTTTTTACTTAAGAAATAGAATCCTGGCTTTGTAATCTGTTTATGCTTCATCTATCAAAAGTCTATTTTATAAAAGTTGAGTAATAGAGCAAAAACCAGCAACTTACTTGAAAATAAGCAAAAATGAAAATCGACCTTCTATCTAATACTTGCTTAGCTGACAGCATTATACAGCAAGACCAGAGTAACGAAACTAAACGCTTACGTGCATCTTTAAACAGCCAGAGATTGACAACCTATCGTATATAGTAAAAGTGACCACATTGTCTGACAAGACCAGAGTGTTAACTTGAAAACTACAACTAACTCAAATCTACGAGATAAGGAAACTTACCGTTCAATTCTTTGCGAATTTGAGGAACAAGTTTATACGATAAGCCGAAAGTAACAAACTTGAAACCTAAAAGTTACTCAAGAGCCAAAGCCACGAATGAAGAGAACATAAACCATAATCCCAGACTAACGAGTGCCTCTTTATTCTTCAAGGCATTCCTGGCTCCAAAATCTTTGAATCAAAAGATATTCAATATATTTTATCCGAAAAGTCTGTTATTTGTCAACATGGTATTATTTTTGCTAGCACCTCGAACTTTGCAGAGAAAGAAATATGTCCACCAATAACATATTAGGTGAGGTTATTGCCACTGTGATATTCCAGCCACCACGTACTCAGTCGGCATTTATTATTCAATTACACCTCTATATCATCGCGCATCATCTCGCGCTACAGTATGGCTAGGGCTAGGGCTAGGGCTAGGCCTTGGTTTCGCTTGGCTTGGCTTGACAATTGATATATATAGCTGACATGTAGGAAACCAGAAGAACTCCTCCTTATCGCAAACAACACTCTTTCCTGCTACCCAAAGCTCCGCCACAGTGTCTTGGTCAGCTTCCAACTCGTACACTTGACGACATCTTTGCGCACTTCAACCAACCTGTTCAGCACGATGCCCAAACTCGTCCATCGGCAGCAGCGAAAATGCTCATCCAAACGCTACCCACGGAGATGGTCCAGCAAATTATCTCTTGGTGCCTAAAGGTCAAATTGAGCCCCAAGAAGGTAGAGGTGGCTTCGAGACTGAAGTGCGAGGAAGTCGACTACAAAACGGCACTCAACCTTGCGCTGACCTGCCGCGCGCTCCAACAAATTGTTATGCCATTTCTTTACGAGCGCTTGACACTTCATTTTTTGCCAGAATCACATTTCACGCCATTCGAAGAGGAAGAAAGCAAAGACAAAGACGTGGAAGACGATGAAGAAGACGAAGATTACGAAGCAGTTCGAGTTACTGACCGGCGAACGTACACACCTCTCATTCTTCCCGTTCTTTCTGATGAACACTGTACCTTTCGAATGATCAGATACAAACATAAGCTTCATGAAGTTTGCATTGTCTACAGTGAACTTTATGTTTATCTCAACAAGGGAAAGTTACCGAGCTTTCGAGTTCTCGATTCCTACAGCAAATTCGTTCGTCATCTCAGCATAGACGGCTTCCCAGACAGCTTTGAGGACTATCCTTGGTTACGAAGTCTTTTGGCAAAGTTCCCCAGCCTGCAGGTGCTGAGTGCATCCTTCAGAGTCTGTTCGTGGATTGCTACTTCTGATATCCCTTTTAGAAACACCTTGGTAAAGATCGAGGAGGAGGATGAAATGAAATATGTCGGCAATAATAACACAATCTCAGAATTAAGCAAGTTTATACGGGCATTTCCAAGTCTGAAGTTCCTCAAGCTCGGTGCAGTCAGAATGGCCAGATGATAATGAGTCCCAACCTCTCGCGAACACGGTATTTCAGTCGATTCGAGTAGCACGTTTTACCCGAGAGGGACTCATACAGATTCTCTCACGATGCCACGACTTAAATAGCTTGCACTTAAAGATTCCCTGGTCGTATAATGACATGCCACCACATATTTTGCAAACAGTCATCCCTGTATCTAGAACACTTGTTACACTCTATCTCAATGTTACATTTATATGGCGTTCCCATGATGGTACCCGGCTAGATCTAAGCCAATTTGTTGCACTCAAGAACCTTTCCATTCCTTCTTTATGCATCCTACCTCCTGTCGGACACGCAGTATCTCATGATGGTGTGTACAAATTGCTCCCACAATCTCTTGAAACCCTTACATTAAGTAACCCATGAATAGATTCGGCTCATGACTGAACTGACCAATGCCTAGTTGGACTTTATTACTTCGCAATGCAGAATGCTCCTTGAGCATCGGCCAGACACACACTTATAAAACGAAACTGCAAGCCATTCGGATACTGCTACACCCTCTGGAATAGTGGGGCCTTCTTTGAGATGGATAGACGAATTGGTTGAAGAAAAATCAGCAGGCCGGTTGTCCCTCAAAACTCTGGCTATCAAGGAAATCTTCACAGATCGTAGGAGGGGATTACCACCACTTATACAATCGATTCCGCCAAATCTACAACCAAAGGTCGCGGCTTGCCAAAGGGTTGGTATTGAAATCGCTTTTCGCTGGGATAGAAAATACGTTTCTGGGTACATGAAGTATGTTGATACCTATCTTTGGCTTGGGGCGAATTTAGATCCATAATTCTGTTCCCCGTACTGAAACTCCTCTTTCAAATACTGATTTCTAGGACTTCCTCAAAGAGAGGCTCTGCATGCGACCATTTACAGGTGTATTGAGTCATTTCTGAAAATCAAAATACAATAAATCAACTATCAAGTCTTTGGCTAATCCACGTGCCTATGAGAAAACCCCTTTGTACTGCATCCAAGTTAATCCCACTTCTCAGAATGCATATTTATTAAGATTTCTTACCAAGCGAGTGGTCAGTTATTAGTCCTTCAAACGATCCTAGAGAGATCGTCGATTCTCCCGGACTGAAGTATATCGCCTCCTGCCGCTTCCCATGGAGCTCAAATGAATTAAATTACTATGTGAACACTTTGACCAACCAATAATGACTACCTATGAGTTTGGACACTTATATATCAATATTAGGATGTATGCTTGTCTCCCATGTCGAGTAAGAAAATCGGAAGTTACTCTGACAACACCCCACCATCTACGCCACCAACAGCAACACCATAAGTTCACAGTATACCTCTATTACCTAGGAACGAAGTCAAAGAAGTATAAAAGTGGGGAATTATTTTGATGGTGACATATGATTCACGCAAAAAACTCGCGCTGTAGTGAGAATTTCTACGTAGTGAGTCCTAGGGCGTCGCTTCCGAATCTCTGAAGCCACATAAGCAAGGTAGTTTGTCTATACTTGTTGGTACCACTTGGTCGTCGTAAAGTGTGATGCAACAAGTGGTTTTATTCCTGTATTCTTATTACATGAAGAGGAAAGAGACAGTGAAGCGGCATCCTACGAGCTTAAGTATGTGAGCAGCAAGCCACTCACGTGAACTCGAGCGCGTGGATCCACCAGGACATAATGCCAGATGCTAATCACCAGGATTATGTACCGAAAATACTCATTCTCATCCAGCTACCCATACACTTTGACAAAACAAGATTCAAGCAGAGCTCCAGATCCTATTCTACAAAGCCTCTCCTCTCGAAGTAAGTATCCTCATGAAATATAGCTAAGGAAGAATCGGCCTAATTCAATGGAAAAGTGGTCGACTCTCAGAAATGTTCGTAACAGGATTAATAGTTCTGCCGCCTACATTAAAGCATTATCTATAACGTGCTTGACGTTTCGGGAGCAAGGCATGAACCTTAGGGAATGTTAAAAGTATTCTACTGTTCGCTTACACTATATAGTTCCATTTCAACAAACACCCCTCCCCAAGACGACATTGGCATTCTACCTCCATGAAAACCCTGAAAATACCACTTTCCGCGGCAAGCCGAGTTAAGAAACTGACAGGCTTAGTGCATTTCCAAATCCTGGTATACTAAGTACTAGACCTCAAACCCCAACAGCTGCTATTTCCAGGCTACCCACGCATATCAAACCAAAAGAAATACGCCACCCAGAACGTCATTCTCTACATATCATCATTTACCACCTCATATTTCCTCACTATCACTCTATCTCAAATCAATACGACCCCCAGAAGTAAATAGACAATCTATCTCAACACTCAACACAAAACTCTCACACCCAGGGGAAACATCCTAGGACTAACAACTAACATTCATACACCAAAAACCCTTAGCACGAAATCTTTCCATTAAACCCACCACCCTAAACAAATCAAAAAAGGTAATCCAAGAAACAAAGTTCCCAAAAAGTCTTCCAAGCTACAACTTATCCCCCAATTTAAAACCCAAGAAATTTCAGCTATAAAATCTACTTATTCAATAAAACTTAAACAAAGAAATACAAGGAAACGAAGTTACTAAAATATCTTTCAAGTAACATTTATCTTTAGAAAGAGATAGAATGTAAGGATATATAATCAATCGATAATTTCCTAAAGAATTAGAAGAATGAAGTTAAATTAAATAAATGATGATACTGGAATATTACCAACCCACAGACTAATAGTCAAATGTTGTAATGTCATAGGTACCTTAAGTGAATAGGCACTAAGTGAGGATGTCGTCGCAGAACGAAGCGCTTGAGTCTCGGTTAGGCTAGACCCAGGGGAAAAACATTTTTTCACCATGCGGGAGAACCGTATTGAACTTGACAGCTTGTTGCTCATTGCTGTAAGTATCCTGACACAATCTATTCAATTATCCCAGAACCTCCAGCACAGCATCCCCTCACCGGTGCATCTAGTACAAACCCTCAAAGCCAAATCCCAGGTCAACCACCTTACAAACCCACCCATCCACCCCATAACCCAAACCCCTTCCCTCACAAAAAACCCAATATCCAAATTCCAAATCACAATCCCTAAAACCACCACACCTAATCCCTACCGTAAACCCCCCACCCCACCCTCCTCATACCGCCAATAATTCGACAAAACCTCCAACCGCATCTGTCTCTTCGGCGCCGTCCGTCCCGTCATAAGCTGAAACTGCGCTATCGCCTGCTCAGGCAAAACCTGCAGTCCATCGACAATCACCCACGCTTGTTTCGTTTCCTCCCTCACCAGGCGGATTTGTTTTAGCAGTGGAGATTCGAGGGGGAGGTATGCTAGCTGTGAAAGAGAGTCAATAGAATGTTTAGGAGAGGGATAGGGGAAGGGAAAGGGAATGGAGGAGTGGGGAGAAAGGATAAGATAAGGAAATGGGAAAAGGAAAAGAATAAGGGAATGTACCTCAACAACAACACCACCCGTCGGACTCCTCAACCACTGCAACGGCATTTCAAAATCCGCCGCCGGCTGATCACCGATAGCTCGTATAGGCACCCCACTAACAACAATAGTAGGTTGTCTATATCCTACCGGCCACTCCTCATCTCTACTCTTCAAGACCCTCACAATCTGTCCATCACTACTCAGTCCCGACGCCCAAGAATTAAAATGAGCGGCTACTTCTTCTGCATGTTCAATGGTACGGTTGTACATGAATATCTTCCGACAACCGAGTTGGATCATGGCGTATATAGCTGCTCTTGCCATTCCTCCTGCTCCGATCACGAGACCGGTAGTTTTGGAGGGTTGTACGACATTGCGAGGTGAGATGTTACGACGGAGACAGGTGAGGATACCGGTGAAATCTGTGTTATCCCCATAATAAGCGACAACCTGCCCGCTTTTCCCGCGTTGATTTGCTTGTCTGAGGAGGGATTGGATACTGCTATCCAGAGAACCATTGTTTGGCAACATTCGCAGGGGTAGTAAAGTATTGACTGCACCGATAGCTTTTGCGTGATAACTCAGTGCTGCAATTCGGCTTGTGATTTGGACTTTGAAGGGTTGAGTTATAGCTGCTCCCCCAAAACTTGGGTCTTGACAGAGTCGTTGGATGTCTTCTAGGGAATGGACTTGGAGAGATTGGAAATCGTTGGACATTCCGCATACTCGATAAGCTGCTGTGTGCATGGCCGGTGATAAACTGTAGAATACACTACCACCCAGATGGTAGAAGTGGAGGGGATCGAGGATGCCGGATTTGTAGAGGGCTTGGACTGCTTCGGCTGCTGTGGGAAGGAATTGGCGGATTTGAGATTTGCTAACTGTGGTTTGCATCAGAGGATGCGTGACAGGAGTAAATATTCGATTTGCAATCAAAGAAGGTCGTCCGTTTTCTCCTAGATTGTAGGCAATAACTGGGAGATGGTCTGGGATTGACTCGATTTTTGAAAGGAAAGCTTTGACTGTCTCGTTGTCGCTGGGTTTTGACGTTGATCGAACGTATCGTACCATATCGCAACCTAGTGATTTTGCCCTTCGATACTGGATCATTCTATTTTCATCATCCCATCCCCACGAGTTTTCTTCCCTCGCGAGGTAGTGGCCAATTACTTTCGTTGGACCCGCACAATTAACCAGACTTGAAACATAATCCGAAGAGTATTTGAGATCAACCACAATGTACTCAACGCCTAGTCGTAGCCCACACTCGAGGAGTTCAAAATAAGCATGTTCCTTTTCTGGTATTGGTGATGCTGATGAGTCGCCGAAGACATAGTCTTCAACATGGAAAATTATTGGGACACCAAGTTTTCTTCTGATATTGGCCACCTGTTTTGACATCATGGTCTGAAGATTGGGTGACCAAGAATCGACTTTTAACTGCACCGCATCCGCCCCGGCTTCCAATTCCTCCAAGTCCAAGTCCGGACATGTCGATAATCGGATTGACAGGGCGTAAGTATGTGACCTGCACTCTGGAGGAAGCGCTGCTATTGAAAATGGGCTCGACAGACTGCTTCTTATAACTCCCTGCCCAGTCAAAAAATCGAGAAAGTTGGAAAAATCCTCTTTAACGTATTTGAGTCGAGAAGACACACTTCCCAGACCATTTTCCGGCGGCGTGTCCATGCCATCGCAACTTGAATCATAAAGGTTGTAGTATTCCAAATTTGAACAACTTCGATGAGATGAATCCGCATTCTCCAGTCGAATAGCCTCTTCCTCGCCAAGTCTCAGCAAAGAACGTATTCTGTGACTCGCTCTCGTGACATAGATGACCGGATTCGTTTTTGAGAATTCCCGAAGCGCTCTCTGTGCCTGGTTAGAGAGTGACCCCATCCCACATTCGATAACACATCCCGAACGATGTTGATCCAGCATCTGCTTCAAAACATCAACATTTTTCCTGTAAAATTCCCGCTTTCCATATCGTCGGAGGAAATCGCCCCTAGAGGTCCCAGTGGTTTGCTGAAAGAAATGGTCTTCTGTGATAAAACGACGTCCGAGATGAGTTGCCCCAATAAATCCCAGGGTTCTCTTTCCTGCTCCTCGTGACCCTATGAGGACAATTGAAGTATTGGTGGGGAACTTCCGTGTATTGAGGGTTTGTGGGCGGGAGTCTAGTCTGAGAGGTGATCCCAACTCAAGCTGGGTTTGAGTGGTTACCGCCATTTTATATCATGCCAGGCAGGAAAGTTAGACGGGTAATCCACGCGTTCATTGAGTGCTTTGGAGAGAGGTCCTTGATAGCGCCACGGAGCTGGGAGGTTGAAATATCTGTCTCTTCGTTGAAGTTGTTATGAAAATGTGGAACGATGAATCTCAGAAGGCTGGGGGTAAATACTTTTCCGGCAAGGTCTGGGGTATTTCTTGGAGTAAAGGCAGCGTTGGATATACTAACGGAGAAATCCTCGTGCACAACTCTATGGTATAGCAAAAGCAAACAACGACTAAACTATCATAGTATTAAAAAAGAGTTTAACATTTTTAAAAGGTCCAATTGTTTCTCCATAGAAAACAGTCATATAATAAGTACTCTTGCAACAAGTCGTACAGTTCCATGTTTATCAGTGCCGCTTTCTTCCCCAGAAACAAGAGTGTGGGGTAACGGGGTTGGCAATTGAGGAACCGTCATTTGCTCAACCCTTGGCCTCGCAGCAAATTTGACGTCGCAATCTGAAGGGTCTCGATAGGAAAGAGACGACTAGCGAAAGAAGAAAAGAAGTCGAGAGAGGCGAAGATATATCTTGGTGCTGCTGGCCCGACGAAGGCGAACAAAATTTCACCCAAAACCGAGCAAGCCCGTCCCAGCTACGGTGACTGGGCTTTCCACCTCTGGGCCGTATGCGTGCCCTGCCGAACTTGCCCACCGGGCTATCCGATCAGCGAGGGCGAGGAGGACAAGGGCTACGGCGTGGAAATCAATAGAACAGAATGGCAGGCGGTGCGACTCGAGACGAGACAATGGGAGTGGATGGAGGAGAAAACGACGGCGAGATTCGAAAACCGAAAAAGGGCAAGCAAGGCGGTCCACGGAAACGAGTTTCTCAGGCCTGCGACAGGTGCAGGAGTCGGAAAGACAAATGTGATGGGGAGAAACCGAGTTGTTCGACGTGTGTGCAGAATGGAAGTACTTGCTTATACGACGCGAACGTCAAAAAACGAGGGTTGCCCGAGGGATATGTGAGAGGGTTGGAAAGACTGTGGGGACTCGCCATTCGAGAAGTACAAGATGTGGAGGATAATATGTTGGAGGCCCTCAATCTCAATGGGGGCGAGGAGGGCAAGAACAATGGGAAGGATACACCACTCAAAGCATGGAATGACGAGGCGAGCTCGGAAAATCTGGTCAGGATTTGGCGGACATCACAACTTTCACAAGAGTTGGAGAGGCTGCTCTCGTCTTTGGAGCCGATTGGTATTGCAGAGGGCAACAAGAGAAAAAGACTAGACTCCGACGCCCATGTTCCGGATATTAGAAGGCCTGTTTTCGGAAACTCTCCAGACACACCAGCCCCGACTAGTTGGGACAAGCAAGCCAGTGTTGAGTACCCAAACCCACAAGATAATGGTCAAACTGCTTCCCTTGATTATATGAACTCGAGAGACAATGGCCATGTTCCTAATGAATTGAGAGATCCGACGTCCATTCTTACACCCTCTCACATATCACATGCTTCTCATGCATCACAAGGTGGAAGCACCTCAAACGATATACCAGACCTTCCTTCTGAGACCTGGAATCTTTTGGATGTCTATTTCTCTTATACCCATCCTTGGCTGCCAATAATCGAAAAGCATGACCTCCTCCGAACGTCATATCAATACTCCCAGAACCACAATTCC
>LLCD01001404.1:0-11153 GCA_001414355.1 Hymenoscyphus salicellus
GGCCAGAACCCGGTGAGACAGGATGTGGCACGTCTCCATGTAGATCCTCGGTTGGTCCTGGCATATCGAGTTGGAAGAGTTTCTCTCTGATAGGTAGCTGAACTTTGATTGTATCTTCTTTGATGAAACTTGGTCTGTCCGTGCCAGACGAGTTGAATCTGTCCATGAGAAAACAAGCCCACATTGTCCGTCGTCGAATCTCTCGATCAATGAAACTCAACTGGGCGACATTCTTGTTACGTTTGAGGGGATCATAATCGAGGTCCCGATGCAGCTGGAGCGCATAAGCCATGCGAATGGCCATTCCACCTAAAGACCAACTCCTCCCACCCTGACATGTCCCAAACTCGTGCAAACCAAGAATCAGTAAGCAAGTTAGTATTGTTATGTTCGGCCACTCATAGCGTCTCATGACGATATCTCGAGCTTCGGATGCCCATTCTTCGCCTCTCAAAAAGTTTGGTGTCCCGTTGAGTTTCGGATGTGTTGAGAAGCGCGCGGAAACTGCACAAACGGCGAGAGTGAGGACAGGGGGTACAGTTCCAGCTCTATATCTTTCATCAACAAATGTTACACTCCAAGACGGGTTGGAAACTTACTTTAACTTCCTCATGAAACTCGGCTTGTGAAGTAGATGATATGCTTGTCCATAAATATTTTCAAAGAAAACCTCCGCTAAATGTTCTTGGATTTCTTTCGTCGGCAATGCTTCCGCGCCGTCCGAAAGGAGTTTACTTTCCTCCGCCTCCTGAATCATTAGTGAGGTTGGTCGAGTTTCTGACTGAGCAGTTTTACTGTTCGCCCAATTGTCTAGGTCGGGGCCGAAAGCTTCATCTGCGGCTCGTTTTTTTGTCGATGAACCTCGAGCGGGAATTGTCCCAGGAATGGCGGGTTTCACGGCAGCCCTTGTGACTGATGCCGCAGAGGCGTCCTGCTCTTCCTTGGGAATGATCTTGATAATACGGTCTTCCATTCTCTTCAACCTCTTATCAAGCATTGCCATATAATCAGTTCTGGGTGCAGCCTTCCGAGCAGTGACTTTGTAAACGCATACTATTCGCGACCTCAAGCAATGCTTGCATGCAGGTTTCTCGCCCGAGCATCGAATCTTCTTCCTCCTACACGCTATGCATGCCAACGGTAATCTCTTTCGCTCTTTTCCGGCTTTGGTTTTTAATTCGCTCCAAGGTGGATTTGGGTCGTTTTTGTCTTCTTTGGACCTACTTCCCAAATCACTACCATCCACTGCCCCTCCATTATTGAGTCCAAAGTCATCACTGTATCCCTTATCCAAACCTCCACCAGCACGATTACTCGATGGGCTCGCTTCGTCCGATCCACTTGCACTCATATTTCCTTGCCCTTGACCAACTACGCCACCTGCGAAGCTTCCTCGAGGCACAGCTGGCATCGACGTAATCGAAGTCCGATGGTCAGGGCCTATGGAGGTAATTGAATTTCGATGATCCGAGACATGGGCGGAAAGGCTGTATGGGTCAGAGATATGATCAGTTTTGGTGTCAATATGCAGTCCATTTTCTGGCATATTTCCGTAGTTGAAGGAGAAGTCTGCGAACTGTGAGTTGCCGATAACATCGAGCTGTGGTGGGGTTGTATGAACTGCCGAGGTATTTTGCGACTGGCCTCCATTATCCATCATGAACTGCTCAAGGTCTAGAGAATCCGGTTGTAGCGGCGCTACTGTGATCGAATCTCCCAATGACTGATAATCTGGTGCATTGAGCGCTTGGTAACTCGCAGGCGCTTGACTCGACATTGTGTTCATTGAAACGGTAATCCAACTTCCAACTAGGTCTTGCGACCACGACGACGGATAGATTGGAAACTGTACTGAGAAGGGAAATCGCTGTAGGCTAGTAAAGCTTCAAGATTCATCGTCTGGCCGTAGAAAATGAGTGAAGCTTCTAGTTTCTTAGAGCATTGCCCGCAGGCACAGTCCTGTGACCGGTTCCTTTGCTAAACGGCTTCGTTTTGGCGGGGTTCGAAATCGATGTGCGGACGACTCGGGCAAATGGATGCGGGCGTCGTTGTTAATGACGGTGATGTCGAAATGAAATGTTTGGCTCCTGGAGTAGATATTCGCCAACAGACCTCTTCGCGATGTTTGGATGATGTTCCTGTTGGGTTGGGTTGGTGGTTGGGGTGGTTGAAAAGGCGGACACACGCAATGAAGACGCAATGAGGCTGGATATTTGGGGGAAGGAAAGGAACAAGCGTGGACCGATCGACTTTGGCGCAAGTTCGACGAGTGACGAGAGTTTTAGCCAGAAGCCAGAACGCCAGAAACCATTCTAAAGATTAAAGCTTCGACCTATGTGGACCCAGACGGCTTTCCAATTCGCAGAGGCACCTGGTCAGCAACGGTAGCACGGGGCAAGCACGACCTCAAAATACTGGGGTCAAGGAAACACAGGAAACGTTTGCGCATCCGTGATCCATGCCCAGGAGAAGAAGTGGAAAAGACCCATGAGGTTGCGACGCCCGTTGCGATTATTTAAACATGACATCTCTCCCCAAACCAGCCTTCATGTCCGGTGCCTCTCTTCGTGCCTCTTCGTCTGCTATCATTTCTTTCGCCCTCTCACAGCGACTCACTGGTCATATGCATTCTCCCCCGCCCCAGAGGCTCTTCTCAACGTTCGTGGTTATGTTTCCGGGCACACTCCCAGCAGTCACGTAGGGATCTGTGTTTCTGTGATCTCATTCTCCCGCCGCCAACCGGTCATCCTCATGCTGGGCTGGTCAAGTGGTCGAGCATCATTCTGGGGCACTTTAAGGCACGGTTCATGGTAAAACCCCCAAACGAACCAGCATTTCCGGCCTCCCAATGCAGCAGCAATTGCTTCACGACAGCGTTCATGATTGGACCTATGTTCCTGCGGCGGTGTGGTTTTCGCAATATTATTGCATCTCGAACGCTGCACAGAAACCACATCCATCTCCTTCGGTTACACGGAGACGACAAGGAGGGGGGGATCGCCACAACAAACCCCTGACTGTGGTCTTCACGACCAGGCCGCATGAGGAAGGCCTGTCGATAAGTACCAATAGCATGAGAGGTCATTCTGGGATTCTCCGGTACACAATACCGGCCCCGCCTTTCGAACCGTGAAATCACACGAAGCGTTCGTCTCAAAGAGTAACATCTTGAAAGGAACGGGGGTTCGTACATGAAAGAACAAGCAAAAATGGAGATGTACTCCGTAGGATGAGGGAAGCCCAAAGCATCGACGTGCCAAGAGTATATTTCTCCTTTCAGATTAATGGCGGGGAACCTTCCATCACATTGATGCAGAACCAGTCTGGACCTCGTGCCAACTTTATATGGTAAATTAATCTATCGTCGGAGGATTTCTCACAGACTGCAGGGATCGCCACCTCTTCCGTGAGATATCATCCTTGGAAGTTCTCGCTTGCGTTTAACAGATCTGCCTCATTGTCAAATCTGACCGAATGGCATTTCTCCCATACATAGCACGAGGTGTCGAAAACTCTTTAGGGATGAGTGGCTGTTCAATCTGGACAAAATATCTTGCAAAGACCCTTGCATAGACTAAACGAATATATTAAGCATGGCTGTGAGCACTTGTTTTATCTGGGGAACCTCGGTACAGGATTTCTGAACAGACTGATACTTCTTACACTACTTCAGTACAATTGGCCTTCTCCATGCCCTTTAAACTAGTGATATGAGCTAGAATTCTCCTTTGTTTCCGTGGGAAGTGAACGATCGATCATCACCGCTGTTTGCAGGGTGACATACCAGCGAAGTTAGAATCCTGGTTCTTACGGCTAATGCTGGAAGATGTGACTGATGGTTTAAACACCCATGATATACCGGAGTGCACAACCGATGATTAGGGCTTTGAACCGGAGTGATCCGTGGCGAGGCCCAGCAGAAATTTGGTGCAGTTTAAATTATTAATCGTTTCGCAGAGCCAATCAGTCACGCGAAAGACACATAGTAGAACGGACAGAAGCCCCTTTTTGCCTTTGAGAGGGAAAGAAAGAGGAGAGAGATGAAGTAGATATAGCATAAAATCCGAGGCAGGCCGAGTCAACTCAACCAGCCGGAGCAAAAAACAACAACCATAAGCAAATTTCAATCGGGAGAGGAGACTGTCCGTATCCAGGAGATCTGCCCGTTTCTTAAGGCCGGCCCTATCGACAAGGCTGACTACGCCACTGGTTGAGAAGCTGGGGATGGAGATGGATAGCGGTGCCGCCGAAACAAAATTGCAAACAATGCGCTGATTTGTTAACATCTGATATCCTAAGGTGGTGCTCGAGAGCTTCTCGAATGCTCCTCAAATGCTCCTCAAATACTCCTCAAATACTCTCTCCGTCAAGATCCATGGATATGAAGCGTGTACGTTGCACTTGCAGACGCGTACAGGCACGGAGGAGCAATAAGTGGACGCGTTGGAGATACTTTCTGTGAAACGGGTGTTTACTAGTATCTACTAGTGTGATATTTATAGCGTAGTAAGAGGACAAATAACTGGTAGTTGGAAAATAGAGTTGTTTTGCAAAGAGTGGTGTTTTGAGAGTCCGTCCCCCCCCAAAAAAGAGGTAAATGTCAGCCTCGTTATGCCTTGTAATCAAGGCTTTAACTTGGTACTTGTCCAAATCACAGCCTCATCCAGCCTACCAAACTAGAACATACATTCGATCGGAGAAAGACTGGATCGCCATGGTCCCAACTCCTTGACAACATCTCCTCTTACCTCTACAAGTATTCCAACCATGGCCGAGTCTATTACTCAGTCGGGTCTGCAGCACGCTAACAAGCCACTGAGCTTGATTCCAGTTGGGCTGAAAGAGGCAGCCCTCGATTCTCCAACTTTCCGAGCAACCGCTGTACATTTCTCTGATCAAGTCGAGATTATCGAAAGATGGCTCGAAGCCTATATCAAGTCGATTTCGAAGCTCGTTCACGATGTTGCAGCCCTCGAAGAGACCTTCAACGCATTCCTCCTCCGCTCTGTCCCTCCCGCAAACGTCTCCGAAGCTGTGCTGGACCATGATTATACTTTGCTGGCTATGAAGAGGTTCGGGGAAGGGCATAGGGAGTGGTGGTCACAGGTCATATTTGGCATGAAGAAGATGGACTCCAATGTTGTGGAACCGATCCGGGCTTTCATGGCGGGGGAGTAAGACAAAATGCTTAGCCAGGTCTTTCTGGAAATGGATACTGACTTTCAATAGGCTTCGCAATTTCAAGGATGCCAGGAGATATCTCGAACTTTCACAAAAGACATTTGACAACACCTTGGCGAGATATGTAGGTCAGTCGAAAACCAAAGAGCCTTCTTCCCTGCGAGAGGATGCTTTCCAAGTTCACGAAACCCGGAAAGCATACCAGAAAGCTTCCTTGGATTTCTGCATACTTGCACCACAACTCCGCTATGCAATCGATAAGCTGTTAGTCCGAGTCTCGGCAGACCAATGGCGAGAAATGAAACGTTCCCGAGATGTTACCAGCTTGAATTTATCTAAATGGACGGGTGAGATGGATCGTGTTCGAGGATGGAGTAAAGAAATGGAACATGGCGAGGGGGTCTTTAGACGGGAGTTACAAATTGCTAGACGGGAGATTGCAGAAACAGCGTCTCAAACTTCAAAGCCTTCCCGAGAATTAGAAGATTATAACCTCTCGACTGTCGCTTTCCTCGGCTCGAAGGGACCATCTACGGTCAACATTCCAACCCAGCGAAAGGAGGGTGAAAGATCAGAGAAACAAGGATGGCTCTTTTTACGAACAATTTCCGGTAAACCCGCTAGGACATCCTGGGTTCGACGCTGGTTCTACGTCAAAAATGGTATCTTTGGGTGGCTGGTCCAAGGCGTTCAATCTGGTGGAGTTGAGGAAAGTGAGAAAATTGGTGTATTATTGTGCAATGTGAAGCCAGCAGTGCAAGAAGAGCGACGGTTCTGCTTCGAGGTTAAGACGAAGAATCAAGCAATCTTGCTACAGGCAGAAACCCAAGGCCAGCTCATGGAGTGGTTGGAAGCCTTTGAAATTGCCAAGAACAAAGCACTTCAAGTCAGTGCCAACGACAGCCACTCACATCCGGGTGGTATTGACCCCGCATTTGCCATTACACCTCCATCAGTCCCTGAATTTGCTGTTAAGGTTGTACAAGGCCATGATTCTCATGGAAGCGACGATATATCATCGCTTCCCCAAATTGAGAAAGTTGGCACACTTCCGGTTCCAGGTTTCGAAATGGGTAATCTAACAACAAGAAGTAGTTTTGATGTTGGGGGGCCCCGCCGTTCAGTTACCAGCAGAGAAGAAGGCGAAAGCAGCCGTGATCACGCGGCCAGAATCATGCAGAAGCTCGATCTTCGGAAAGCGACTAGTGGTCAGAATGACAGCTCAAGAGCAGAAGGGGGTATTGCAAGTCTTATATCTGCTAGTCACAATATGCTGCCAGTCTACACACCAGTTATAACACAAGCGGCGCCCGCGAAACCCAGTTTAATACTGCCTCAAAATGTGGATTCTCACACGAGTACATTAGCACCAAGCACTCTCGCTAATCCGCCTGCACCCACCAACTTGAGCAAATCTGCTATAGTTGTCAGTGGGGAACGTGGTGTTGGGATCGGTCGAAGTGATGCAACGGGAGGTATGCCCAGCGGCATGATGGCTAATGTTTGGGGTAGCGCCAATTGGAGTTATGTCAACAGACTTGAGAAGAACGAGATCAAAGTTGCAATTTCAACGAACCCTTCAGTGCCGCCTAGCCCAGGCATACGGCCACTTGACCCGTCTCCGAAATTCGTCGGCGACGAAAATCGCAAACCTGACTCTGGACCATCCAACATCATTCAATCTTCAATCAACGTACCCGTGGATCCGATAGCACCTACGGTACTCACACCAGTAACGTCCCATCGAAAAACCCTCAGTGTCGATGCCGAAACAATGTTACGCATGGCCGCCTCGGCTCCAAAAGCAGAGTCGTTCCCAAGCAACTATCCCATGGAACTTAAAACTCAGGAGGCTCAATTCCGGGTTCTTTTCCCTAATGTGCCACGTGAAGAAAAGCTCCTTCTTGTTTTCCGGGCGACCTGGAATCCAAATGAGCAGCAAGAGTTTCCAGGAAGAGTCTATGTCACCCAAAAGAACTTTTTCTTCTACAGTCATCATCTCGGTCTCGTTTTGATCACTGGTGTGGGCATGAATAGTATTGTGGAGGTCACTGCTGCCCCTGGTCGGGAATGTGATTTCATCTTTCTTCACCTTCGGGAACATGCTACTAAGTCAGGATTCACCCGGATTACTATCAAAACGTTCTTGGAGCCACTTCGACTTCTACAATCTAGGCTCAATTATCTCGTTGACATCTCACAGTCAGAAGAGCAATTGGGTCTTGAGGAAACAATGAAATCTTTGATCAAAATGGAAACCGAAGACCCAACTAGAAGCCCTAGCATGGAAAGTTGGGAAGATGTTTCCATGAATACCCCTATTGACGATGGTACACTGGCTGGGAGAACCCGTAAAGATCGGGATCTAAGAACTTCGCTTCACGTTGAAAGGGGTCTCAACTTGGGGAGAGCCAACAAGGAAGTCACCAAATTCCAGCTGCCGTCCCAGCCAGTAGTGTACGAGCCACAGGATATGCAGAGAAAGGTAGTCGAGAAAAACTTTGATATTAGTCCAAAGGCTCTCTTTCATGTCATGTTTGGCGACAAAAGTGCAGTATTTCAAATGTTGTACCATGAACGTCGAGCTCAACGCATCGCCCAAGGACCTTGGGTGCCTCTGGAGAAGGGCCACATGCGCCGCGACTTTGAATTCCAGATTGACTACTTTGATATCTTCCACCGAGCCCGACAGGCAAACGTGGTTGATTACCAAGTAATTGATATCATGAATGATCACATTTGTTACGTCGTTTCGGATATGAAGACACCATGGCATCTACCACATCATAAGGACTTCATGCTATCGTCAAAGATAGTCATTACACACGTTGCCAAATCCAAGTGTAAATTGGCGATATACACAAAGGTCGATTGGTCCAAGGCGCCCACTTTCTCGAGGGGGTTGGTTGAAAGGCAAGCTCTTGACGACTCTGCTCTTGATGCTCTAGATTTAGCCGACATGGTCGGTGAGCAAGTACGAAAATTGGGACCGCAAAGCAGAACGAAAAAGGCGATTCATATATTTGGGTACATTGGACAGCAAACATCTGTGTCCTTGTTCTCGGCTACCGAATCTGGAAATTCAAAGAGGCCACAGATCAAGCAGCGAACGCTAACCAACATGTTATTCGAGACGCTTGGCTCGTTTGGAGAGAGTGCTATTTCGTCTATCATGATGTGGACTTTTGCTGTCATACGCTCTGTCTGGAAGGTTGCATCGGCTAATAGCATTATTCTTATCGCTCTTCTATTGAGTGTTATGACCAATGCATTCTTCACGTCGAGGGATACCTCTGACTGGTGGGCTGAGCGAAATGCCGCAAAGTTCATGACCAGACTTGGGGTTGGACCAAATAATATGATGAGCAAGGCTATATATTTGAAGGACCTGGATGAAGCTTTAACAACCCCTCCAACAAATCTCTTGGAGCAACCTGAGAGACAATGGTG
The DNA here is from genome assembly GCA_001414355.1 of Hymenoscyphus salicellus. Classification (NCBI taxonomy): domain Eukaryota; kingdom Fungi; phylum Ascomycota; class Leotiomycetes; order Helotiales; family Helotiaceae; genus Hymenoscyphus; species Hymenoscyphus salicellus. The sequence goes on from LLCD01001404.1 coordinate 8,632, forward strand.
AGTGACCTGTTCATCTATTCTGTGAAAATTGTGCTAACGATACTAGTTTCGATCATTTCAGAGAGATTGCAAACCTCACTGATCTAGATGCCTCACATCAAACAGCAGGAGTCCTCTTCTCAGATGCTTCTACCCAAGCCACTGCCCGCCGTCTACACCGCACCCGACAACATCTTGGATCTTATCGGTATGATCTGGTCGTGGCGATGCGTTTGGTCAACAGCATCGAAAGAGAAATGATGAATGCCGAATGGGAGAATTGGCTTCTGGATGAAAACACGAGATGTAAACAAGTGCAGACAATTCTGCGAGAAAACCGCACGAGTACTTCGTCTAAGAAATTGAAGGGGGGTAACTCTCAACAAGTCCTTTCGAAGGAGGATCAAGAGAGGAATGGGAGGTTGGAGGAGATGAGGGAATGGCATCATAAGTATTGTGGGAGTTGCAAGGTTGAGCAGGAGATGATGTTGAAGGGACGGAGGAATTTGGCTTTTGGTTGAGGGGTTTTTTGTGTAAGAATGTTTAAGATTGCCTTTTGGGAGATTTATTGAGCAAGGTGTTAGGGAGTTCTGCCGAGTTTTGTGGAGGGCCGATGGATACTGTACTTTATATATAACTTTGATTGGGCCTTCGTTTCTTAGTCGTCCTGATACACACCTTCTTTCGAGCATGTCTGAATGTTCTGATTAATTAATTACTCGGTGTTAACTAGCTTCTGCGTAATCATTAAATTACTCGCCAAATAAAATTGATGGCTTACTACCTAACCACCACCTTATCACTTCCCTCTTTTGGCCCCCAACCTTTTTGCAACTTACACGTCGCCCGTTTAGTAGGTAGTCACCGGCTCATCTACAACATCCTTTAGGCCCCTAACCTCGATTTAAATATCTGGCGGCTTACTCTTGGCTTACTCGTGGCTTACTCGTGGCTTACTCGTGGCTTACTCGCTGGTTTACGTGCTAATATACTTGCTGGCTTAACCATGGCGCTAGGACCCCACCCCTCCGATTACTTGCTAGCTTACTTACCCCTCAACCTACTTCGACCAAACCCTCTCTTTAGTAACTCACGTACTATTTAAAGAAAAATTATTATATTAAATGGATGATTCATTCGTATATTAGCTACACTAAAGTGTTTTACTCTAGCTAGATTTATAAGGATATATTGGCGGTTACGACTTCATCGCTGGTCTCAGGTAGGTTACGTGTGGGTTACTCGTAAATTACTTGTAGATCTCTTATCTATAACCCACTTCCGCGTCTTAATCCTATTATCCTCTCTTCTGTACTAAACAAGCTACTTTCGTAGAGTTTCTACTATTTATATAGAAATGCAATCATTAATTACGCTTAGTAGTTATTAGTTCTCCAGTACTAAAAGTATCATAGCTAAGAGAATCTAAAAAACAACACCGCTTCTTTCTGTTAGAAACACCTGGAAATTACTAGTGGCATTAATTCCGACCTAAGGATTCTTTCTATGTTTTGAAGAGCTTGTCTAAATCAAGTAAAGCAGCGAAAACATGGACATAACCGCAGTCCAGCAACGGACCTCGGCACTCCCTGCTTCCCATAGATTTGCTACATGTCGTAAGATGAGATGTATTTAGAGTGTAAAAACAAAGACTTGGTACTTGCTTTTAGAGCTGTCGTGGAAAAGACTTCTCCGAAAAATTCGGGTAAAAGGGGGAAGCAGTTCTTGAGAGAAAAGCGAAAAACGGGGCTGAATGTTTTATTCGTAAACTGTAGCAAATTCCCGAATGCGAGTTTCCATTCAATAACGCCCGCCTTTGATCCATTGACGGACTATCGTCGGTTTCCATTAAATCCCTCTGGTGGTGTGGTGGGTACCCTGTTGAAACCCCGAAATTTTGGGGCAAGGAGATATACTCATTTATACAGAGCCAGAGCACCGGCCGTACAGAGAAGGTATTTTGCTTCCTGTCATCTATATCTTTGAGGTGAGAACCTGTCTTACATTTGGAGCGGGAGATACTCAGGGGTTAGGCGAGGTCGCGTGTGGTAGCATAAGCATGGTTGAAACATTGTTTGGGAAGGTCCATCCCAAGGTCATTTTATTGAACGGGCCCTATCTCTGAGCCGTCCCATTTTCCAGTAAAGGCTTGAGAATTTTTTCGTCATTCACAAATAACAAGGAGCTTCTGCAGCAAGGGGTCGCTTCCCCGCAGAGCTTTGACGATTCCGGCGACCTGCACGGACCAAGAAACACGTGCATATCATTTCCCACCTCTCAAATATCGACGATCCTCCCTAGGAATTTGAGGGATTTTTCTCACAACAACCTTCTTTCAGCAGCAGCACCCTCGCAACTTGCGGCATTTTGGCCTCCTCCAATCTGGTTGCGTTGATAAGAAAAATACTCGGTGGTGGTTACATTCATCGCATGCTGGCTTGCCGCGAGAAAGCCATGTGGCGTCGCAACATGTGCTTCTGAGCATGGGATGGAGGCATGACTACTTGAAGCTCGGCGCGTTTGCCAGATAATATGGTTTATTG
>LLCD01001405.1:0-11147 GCA_001414355.1 Hymenoscyphus salicellus
GGGCCAGACAAAGATAACACTGACAAGATGTGGGCATCAAAGGGTGAAGAAGAAGAGGGGAAACGATCGCGCAGGGTAGGTTTGGCTAGGGTTCACGTGATAGCGCTAATTTCCGGGATCCCCTCACCTCAACTTACACCCATCAACCCACTCAATTAGCCAGGATAATTCACAGAATTAACTTCATGTATTGCCTCGCCTGCTAGTACTCAATTACAAAGGCCCGCGGAGAATTTCATTCGAAAAGAAGTCAATACAACGCCATAATGAGACCCAATACCAAGAAAAAAAAGAAACGTAAACCTGCGCCCCCATCAAGCCTTCTGACAGCCTCCAATATTTCCTTCAAATTCCCAGACCAGCGACGATCTCCTTCTCACGTAACACACGTGGAGTCGATAGTCTTTCCGCCTCATCGCTCACAGTCTGGACCAACGCAGGAAAGACAACCATGCTGTCCCTCCGTCCGGTTCCCGTATAGTCGAATTGGAAGCTGCCGGGCTGGGAAAACAGCAAGAACGCGAATTGCGCTGCCCGTTTCAATATCCCCTCGAGGTTGCGACGGCGCGCGAATGTATCCACACTGGGATTGATGAACGGTTGCAAAATCGGTTCTGCTGTCGCAAGCGCTTCTGTTATCGCGAGCTCTCGTGGGTCGTTCTCGAACTTTTGTCCGTATTTTTGTTGAAGCAGGGCACCTGAGATGGTTTTCCACTTGCTGAAGAGGGCTAATTGGGCTGCGTATTATTCATTAGGGATATCTATTTCTAAAACATATCGAAGAACTTACAGCTATCTCCACCTGCGGGTGCTATAAGCCCGGCAATTTCCTTGGGAAGGAACGAAGGTTGTCCCTCCACACACCGCGAGAGCACCAATTGAGAAAGGATAAGTTTGATTGCAGATATGCGGGTTGAAGGGTTCAACAGCAATGTCTTCAACGAAGATGCTGGAATACCAGTTGCACTAGGCAATTCCGCCAAAATCGTCTCGTTTATGGCTTCGTAGTTAATAGGAGAATTGTGATAATAGCTCTGGGCGTGGTTCTTGATTCCATCCCGAATCTTTGAAAGTCCCCCGATGATGGAGTCGTCTTCGGCAGGTTGAGGGAGGAGGCGATCCACGTTTGTGGTGATTGCTGCTCCTGAGTCCCTCACCACTGCTTTCATTCCATGTTTTGCGTGTTCAATGTATGCTGCCTCCTCGGGTGGAAGATGGTGCTGTGGATATTCGCGTTGTCGTTTATTTTTCAATATCATAAGGAAGAATAATAGCAGTCCTGCCAGAAAGATTCCGGCTAGAAAACATCCGATTCCCACTCCTGCTACGGCACCCGAAGGCAATGGTTTTTTTGAACCAACGACTGGGTCATGAGTTTCCGTGAAATTTGTTGTATTTTGAGAGACTCCGGTGCTAGTTGGCCTAATTGTTGATGATGTGGTGCCTGTCAAACCAGCTGTCGGAGACTGAGATGTTGTCGACGATATGGGACCTGGTACAGTAACTGCCGGAGGTTGAGGTATTGTCGACGATATGGGACCTGGTACAACAACTACCGGAGATTGAGGTGGTGGTTCTGGTGTGGTTCCTGCTAGCCGTGTAGTGCTTGTTGGAGTTGCGCCTTCGGCTACAGGGCTTGTTGGGCAGCTCCCCCCTGTTTGGGCACAAACCTGAGGAGCCATGACCGGTTGTAGGTTGTGAATTGAACGTTGAAGAATGGGAATAAGTCAACGTTTGAATTCTAAGTATACGGAATACTTAATATGTTATCAACATCAAACCCAGAGAGGAGTTTGCTGAAGAAGAACCATGGGAGGCTTTACACATCCCTCCACGCCCAGGGCCAAACCATCAGCCAAAATTTGAGACATGGTGAGGCTAAGAAATGGCAAATCCCTGTTAGGGTCTTCAATATTCTCCTTCAATTCTTCAGCTGAGTGCCGCTTCTTGATCAAGTGATCATTTAATTCCTTATCTGGTTCTTTCTTCGCAATCCATTTCCCTCGTTGGAGATTTGTGCTACCCCCAGGCGCTCCTCTCGAACGAGACTCCCAAGCCAATCCGCCACAAAATTTATATTCCTAGTTGGTCATGAACAATGGCGAATCTAGAAAGACGGGACAGCAGAAAGGAAAAGTGTCCAGGTTGTAAAAGAGAAAATGGGCATTTCCTTTTCTGCGTTGGGCCAAATCAGGCTGAGGCTCGGCCAGGTTCATGGGAATAATGTCTCACTGACACTCTTATCCTTGACGAGGCTGAGCCCAGACTTCTTGTACAACTTTCTAATGTCATGATAAAATTCAATAATGTTGTATCGAGTCCGCGGTTGGATAAACATTGACCCCTCCATATCTTCTATGTTGGCTTGAGCTTCACCGTCATTACTTCTAGTACCACGTCCACTCCACATCACAACAAATACTTTTCTGAACTATGGCGGACAATGAACCTCGACCGGACTTGGTCATTGCGATTGATTTTGGAATGACATGTGCGTTCACCCTCCCGAAATGTTTTCCAAAACTAAATTGTCTTCGCCAGGTACTGGTGTCGCATTTTGCAATGTGTCCACAGGAGAAGAAACAGTTCGATGGCTTCAGAAATGGCCAGGACGAGCAAACGCAGTGGAAAACAAGGTTTGTTTATATTATCCTCTTCATGGAGGAAATACTGATTCCTGGCAGGTACCGACTGTCTTGGTATACCCCAAGAACTCCACAGAACCAACCTCTTGGGGATTTCTCTCAGAAAAACCCACGGAGCAAATGAGCGAAAATAAAGACTGCAAAGAATGTATTTACTTCCCGACCTCTCCACCCCGAGTATTAGAGACTCATAAATCATAGGGTTCAAGACATGGCTGGATGAGAGCAAGCTGCGAATGGCGCAGCAGGATGTGAATAGTCAGGGTGTATGTCCGGCGTCGATACAGGAGGTCGAAAGACTGTAAGTCGGGTTCTTCTATTTTCATGCAATCAGTGCTTACGGATTATAGATACTGCGATTTCTTCAGATTCCTGTACCAAACTATTCAACAAAAACTACAAGGGGAAATTGCGAGTCGGTGGGAAGATGCGAATATTGAGTTTATCTTCAGTGTTCCGACTACTTGGAAACCTGTACCTACAGTCGAGCGCTTCCGGTCTACTGTTGAGCGTGCGGGTTTTGGTAGATTTCCGAATCATAAGGCTATTATTGGATTGACTGAAGTAAGTCAATATCGGAATCTTCCTTCTACAACCCTTTGTACCGATCAGAAATTGTCTTCTTTGACGACTCTTGGTATTTTTCAAATCTAGCTAACTTGGCGGTTCCATAGGCAGAAGCAGCAGCAGTACACACAGCAAGAGTATTCCCTAAGTTGTTCAACGAGCGCGATATTCTTTTAGTTTGCGATGTTGGAGGTGGAACAACTGTTCGTTTATATTACCCTTCCAACAAGTTTGGTACTAATCTTACTTCATAGGACCTTTGCATACTCAGAGTGACAGGTACTGGTGGATTGGGAGCTTTAAGTCTCGAGCAAATTGACGTAGTACAAGGTATATGGAACTTCCCCCATCTACTTCTCTATGCTAATATTTCTTCTAGGTGCGACGATAGGATCCGTCCAGCTCGATACCGCTTTCGAAAACGCCGTACGAGAACGACTTGATATGGCCGACCGAACAATGCCACTTGGATTCGGCCCTAAAGAGATGGATGATATAGCCTGGGAGATGGCAAAAAGCAAAGAGTATCAGAATGCCAAGTGCGAGTATGGTTCCTCGGAAGACGACACGGAATATTTTACTGTTGCGATTCCGAAACTTGAGAGGGGTTATGTTAATGAGAATGCTGGCATAAGTTATGGGGAGATGAAATTTAGGAGGTGGGTAATTCCTGCTGTGTGAACCATTATGCTGGGAAGGATTGCTGATAGTAAATAGAGACTCTATTCAAGGATATTTCGATGCGCAGGTAGGAACCACATCGAATCTTGAGATTACCAAGAAATTGACCCTTTACAGATAATAAAACTGTTTGAACTAATCGACAAACAACTTACCCGAATGCAGCAGAAATTTCCCTCGGAACAAGTCGTAAGTCCCTCCACCAGACTCGAACTTTTTGAGTCCTAACAACTCCCAGGCACATCTAGTTCTCTCCGGCGGCCTAGGTAATTCCGCCTACGTACAAAGAAGACTTCGAGAACGCTATTCATCTGGAAACTGCCCATTCTCCAACGCACGAGCTCTCCAAGTCCGAATCGCTCCAGAACCACAACTCGTCGTATGCAAAGGAATAGTAGCCGACCGTATCCAGAAACTGAAAAGCGGAAAGTCCGTCCTAGGCTGGCGATGTTCGAGGGCTTCGTATGGGACCCTGTGTAAAGTCCTTTATAACCCCCAGAATCCTCAACATATTGGACAGCGGACGGAGAAAGATCCGTTGGATGGGAAGCTTTATGTTACGGGGTGTATTAATTGGTTCGTTAGGCAGGTATGTGGATCGATTGGATGCGGGTAGGTGAGGGGAGAGGTTAACGGGTTGGGTGTAGGGCGAACCAGTGTCTATCGATTTCCCGATTGTGAAACATTTTAATCGGAAATGCTCGCCTGCTACGAGAACTAATTTGAATCCGCCCAGGGTTTTCCCTACGGCTGTTGTTTGTTCGGATTTGGATAAGGATATGCTTCCTTATGTTATGAATTCTTGTATTCCTCCATTCCTCTCTCCCACCCGTCGTCTTTTACTGACCTATCCTCAGCATGTCAAGAACTATGTTCAATCACCGCGGATTTCGCAAGTGTCGCGCTTACGAACTTTAAGCTCAAGAATCGACATTGGTGGAATACGGGCGAGAAATACCATCGCATCGATTTCGTTATCAAAGTCGCTCTAGGTCCTGCCGACATCAGATTCGAGCTTTGGCATAACGGGCAGAAGTTGAGTAGGGACCAGCCGATAAAGGTTGAGTGGAGTGCGGCGGAACCACCGCCTGAGCCTGATCCTGTGATGGCGAAGGGGTGGGCGAATGCGAGTGTGGCGAATTTCGGTCCTGTTAATAGCTATCCTGGGTGGCAGAATCCTGGACGGCAGAGTTGAGTTTTGGGGGATTTTCGAGGGGCGTTGGATATCGGGATGTTTTGCTGGAGAGTCGGAGTGGGGATTCGGTCGAAATAAAGGTCATTTCTTCCCACGATATGGTTTCCTTGATTGCATTTCTATCCTGCTCCTTCCAATCATGATGGTCCCATGGAAGAATGTTTCATATATACCCAGGAGACAAATCTCGGCGCGATCCTCCCGTCCCCGCATTTTGCGAGATCCTTCGCCTCATTTTTGCAAAAATCGCATCTTGCACTCTTTGTTTCTTGCTGTTGTACACAATTAATGTAGCTTTGGCGTGTTGGTGTTCTTCTTGTGCCCCATCAAGTTGTCAACCATGCGCAAGTATTAAAACAGGTGATTTGGTGTCCTTGTTTGGTTGAGGTTATGGAGACATTTGCGATCCACGCCTCACAAGATCTCGCAATTTGGTTCCGCAAGGTTAAATCCTGTCTATTTCTGTCCGACTCTAAATCCTTCGAAGGTTTTGGTTTTCGAGCTCGGGGTATGTACTTGAATGCTTCCTCTGTCAATTGATGGATGACCTTCTTGGCGTATCTTCCATCTCTCTTTTGGATTTACTGTCTCTGCGGTCTTTTAAGGTCACCTTCTTTTCTCTTGTATATACGATTTACTTCCCACTCTCCTTCATCAAGTTCATCTCGCCGAAATGTTTCCATCAATCACGAGCCTTCTTGTTCCCCTCGGCATTTTATCACTCTTTGAAAATGCGCATGCCGCGACACCAGATGAATGGAGAAGCCGTTCGATCTACCAAGTCTTCACCGATCGATTCGCGAGAACCGATGGGCAGAATACTTATTGTGCGCCCGCATACGGAGGATTCTGCGGTGGAACCTGGCAGGGAATTATCAACAGGTTGGATTATATCCAAGTATGTTTGATTCCCTCTTATCATATCAAGACTGGCAAGCTTACGATGTATGAATTAGGATATGGGCTTTACAGCTATTTGGATTTCGCCGGTTGTAGAACAGGTTGATGATATAGCGAGAGCTTATCATGGATATTCCGCGACGAATCTTTATGGGTTGAATGCGAATTTTGGTACTGCTGATGAACTTAAGGCTTTATCTAAGGCTTTGCATGATAGAGGAATGGTATTTGGATTTTCCTCCACTAATGTCTTGTGTTCATTGGCTAATCCTGGAAATAGTATTTCATGGTTGATGTTGTCGCCAATCACATGGCGTGGAAGGGGACAGCGGACAACGTAGATTATAGCACACTCTACCCATTCACCAAGCAGGAGGACTTTCATACCTCGCCTATTTGCTTCATTGCAGATTATGACAACCAAGAGGAGGTGCAAGAGGTAAGTTTCCTAAGCATTCTTCGTTCCAGGCGGTAGAGTCTAATGTTTTTTCTAGTGTTGGATCGGCAGTACTGATTATCCCCTTCCCGACGTGAACACGGAATCGGAAGAGGTTCGAAGTCTGTTCCATGGTTGGGTTTCATGGTTTGTAGACGAATACTCCAGTACTACTCTCCCTCCACGCCTCACCTAAAACTCCATCACTAACAACTACACCAGTTGATGGTCTCCGAGTAGACACAGTAAAGCACGTTGAGAAGGATTTCTGGCCCGGCTTCAACAACGCCTCGAAGGTTTTCAACATCGGCGAAGTCGCATCCGGTAATATCCCGTATCTCTGCGATTACCAAAAGTACATGGATGGACTTCTGAATTATGGTGCTTATTATCAGATCACGCAATTCTTTGCGGATACTCATGCTACAACTGCGGGTTTGGTTAATGGTATTGATTTGTTGAATACGGATTGCAAGGATACGGGGCTTCTCGGGAGCTTCATGGAGAATCATGATCAGGGACGTTTTGCGAATTTAACTCCGGATATGACGGTATGATTTTCCTCCTTTGTGAACTTTGATCGTACGTTAGAGCGATGTGCTGACGATTTATGATTGAATACAGCTCGCGAAAAATGCACTGACATACACTATGCTCGCTGATGGAATCCCAATTCGTAATCTCTCCCTCCCCCGCAAAGTAATCAAAATATCAGCTAATACCCACCAGTCTATCAAGGACAAGAACACCACTTCTCCGGCGCCGCAGACCCCTACGACCGCGAAGCCGTCTGGCCAACAAACTACAACACCACAGCTCCCCTCCACATCCTAACCAAACAACTCAACGCTATCCGTTCCCTGGCTCTCGCTAAATCAACGATTTATCTTACTTCTAAGCAACAAGTTGTGTACTCAGATTCCCATGTTATCGCCGTTAAGAAGGGAGATGCGGCCACGATGACATTGATGGTTACAAATAACTTGGGAGAGAACTCGGCACAGTGGAGTGTTATGATGGCGAATGTTGGGTTTATGAGTGGAACTAAGGTGGTGGAGCTGTTTAGTTGTCGGGAGGTGGTTGTTGATGGTAATGGGGGTTTGGCGGTTAGTGGGGGTGGGGAGGCTTTGGTGAGTTTTTTCTTTTCTTTCCTTCTTATTTTATGGCCGAGCGGTGTTTGGAAGATGTGCTAATAGTTATTACAGGTTTACTATCCCGCCTCTCTTCTTCCAGGTACAGGATGGTGCGGATATTAAGTTTCGTCCTTAGCAAGACATGTGCACATAGGACAAGTATTTATTCAAGTCCATGATGGATATCTAGGTCTCTGGGGGGTAAACAACAATGCGATCTATATCTGCTCCCTTCACATCAAAGCCATTACTTAATCCTCCAACTGTTATCGTGTTTTGTTTTCCTTTCTCGAGGGTCAACTGTAATGGTGTTGACAGAATTATTCCCTTATGCGTGTCCCTCTGAAACAAAGTCTCGACCTTTTGTGTATCGCCATTTACGACTACACTGCTGATTCTTCGAAGTTGCCAGCTGCCTCCGATACGATCGGGAGTCCCGCCAGCTGCAGTCCAATATTAGTTAATACCCAAATGATGTGAGATGGGAAACTTACGTTGGTCTCCAAAGCCCATATCGTCGGTGTTTTGATAGTAGAAAGATACCCATTGTGGTTTTCCACTTCCCTCGATGTTTGTGAAGGTTACGGTACTGTCGTTGCCATAGATACCCGTCAAAATTACTCCATCGCTTCCGAAATTCTAACGGTCCGTTAGCTTTCGGTCACATTCAATGGGTGCCACGAATATTCTTACTGCTTCTTGTTTGAAAGCAGCTCCTTTTGTGATTGCGTCTTTTCCATAGTATGGCTTCCCCTTGACTTCTTTCCATTCTCCGGATTTACTGATTGATGGTTAGACTGAATCTCCGAGTTGAAGAACGGTGAATATAGCTTACACATCCAGATCGTAGATATCATGCCAACCGATGGTCAGATCCTTCTTCCTGTCGTCGATGTTCATTGGTAACCAGATGTATCGACTCTCCCACAATGAGTTCGAGTCCCACTAGAATTCACATTCAGCTTCGCGGCAGATTTTGGTGGGGACTGGGGTTATACCTGATCACCAATATACAGATAGGTGGTTTTCTTTGTTCCTTTGATCGCGAGGGTAAACCCGGACTGAGAATTGAAACCTCTAGTATTCAATGGCGCGACAATCCAAGGCTGCGACCAAGGTCCAGCCAAGCTATCAGCACGGAATGCTACGACATCTTTCTCCAGTCAGTTAATTCTCCCCAAATCGGAAAGCTTTACTCACTGTTGGGTCGATATCCGGTCTTATGGCTCATGAGTGCATAATAACTCTTGTCAGTCTGAATAATCGTTGGTGCTTCGAGATCAAACTTCGGGAAAGTGTGGATAACTTCGTCGAGGGCAGTCACATTCTCATTGTATGATGTCAGGTAGACATCTCGTGCTTCTTTGCGGTCTCCATTCGAATAAAGAGCGTACGAACGACCATCCTTGTAGTCTGTGAACAAACCGAAGTCTTGAGACCAATTTCCTAGTGGGCGTGTCGCGTCGACGAAGCTGTAAGGGCCAGAAATATTCGACGAGGTAGCAAAACCTTGAAGAAGTAAGCCATATGTTGAGTTGTCCGCATGCCAAAACATCTGGGTTTTCGGTTAGCTTCGCGAACGGCGATGGATGGGAGTTTACTAACATGATATTGTCCCGTGGCTTCGCTATGAACAACCTTCGGCCGCTGGATGATCATCTTTGGCGAGATATAAGTATGGTTATCAATCGGTGCTATTCCGTTCGTCAGTTTTCTGTACTTTTGTTCCGACAATAACTCATCATACTAAGAGCAAGTCCATGTGCAGTCCACGTCGCCAGATCATCCGAGCTATAAACACTTACACCACCACCCGCAGTCTGTCCCTGAGTTTTATACTCCCCAAAAAGCCAGAACTTCCCCGTCTCATCATCTTGGACAATGGATCCGGCATGAGCGTTCACTAAATTTCCATCGGTATCACGCCACCTACCACCGGGAACAATGTATTTTCCCAAAGCTGTTGCTGTGAGTAGCAAACATGATATTGCTTTGAGCCCGAACATTTCAGCGAGGAATTAACAATTAATGAACGATATGCAGGAAATGACAGAAGGAATGACTTCATTCAACTTATACAAACGCCAAGTCTACCATCTTGGGGACTTACCCCGCGGATCCACATCTGAATTCATCCGGGAAAACAACGCCCGAGATGGAAAAACTTTCAATTCATTTCCAGTGGTTTAAACTCTTGGAATTTGCGGGGTTTGGGGCTGCCAATGTCGTGATTGATTGGCATTTTTTAGTAAGTTCTGAGTCCCGAGGATGTGGTGTAGAAATCATTTGAGTTGGGAAGTCGGGATAAACCCTTCCCCTGGCAGATGCAGGAACAAGCAGGAAATTCTTACTCTCATTTCTAGCGATCCAATTATTGTTCCCAGATTTTTTTGTGGTGAGGGGGGTGATTCACGTGATAGGTACAGTCTAAAAGGAAGATAGCCAGACTCTCACTATTTTTAATTCAAACAAAACTCAGTCATACTTAGTTGAGAATCGAAAGCATGACGATCTAAGAAGAGGCCCTAGACGGACAAGGAAATAAAGATTGGCACGTGATTTGAAATCAGGAAGTTGAGAATGGTAAACCAATTTTTCAAGGTAACAATATTCTGAAGTATATAAGTAATCTTGTATGGTTTTTAAGTTCAGCAGCGTTTCCAATCACCAAATCTTCGCGTTTCCCACATGCATAATATGTGATTAACGGTTATACCACGAGTCATAAGAAACAGCTCATGACAAAGCGTTCTGTTGAAATCCCACACAGCATGCTCTCGCTTTTAGAAATTGGATGTGTCTTCAGCTAGCCTGATTTGTTATAACAAACGCCAAATAGAGAAAAATGTGTTTCGTCAAGCACTGCTGGCTATTCTCTAATTCCATTTGTTTCCAAATATCTTCTCGCATACATCATTCAATCCTCCGTGGGTTTCTTTCTTTCACTTCTTTGATGTTCCTTGAAACCTAGCTTTATTCGTTGTTTTATTCATTGTGCGAAAATTTCCGGCAGAGCTATTCACAAGTCTTCTTTATGATACTGGTACAATCTGTTGTACCTCGAGGCGCTATTATCTTTATTTAACACACCCGAGTGTGAGAGAACACCAACTTGTCAGCGTACATAAAATATCGTCAATTTTCGTTTGGATTCTCGCCATCTTCCTCTCATCAGACTATACACCTGACTTTACTCGCAAATCTACCTCTCAGCTTCACAACCCATTTTCCGAATTCCATAATGTTTTACTCTAAAGAATTTCTCTTCGCCCTCTTCGGCCTGGCCGGCTCTCACGTTACACTTAAGAGCCCAACGCCTTTCCACACAAACTCGGAAGGTCTTGCCAACCCTTTGGAGCCTTCAGGAGCGAACTTCCCTGTCAGTGAAATGTCTCGCTTCCTGCTGATGGCGCTACCGAGATGATCATTGGTCAAGAGCAAAAGGCGTCTTTTAAAGGACTTGTGTCAGACGGCAGTCACGTGGTAGGCAGAATAGGCCTAGCTTCATACTCAATAGGTATAACTACTGGAGAACATCTTTCTCTTTACACTCTCTTAGACAGACAAAATACAATCACTCTTTAGATGAC
>LLCD01001406.1:0-11146 GCA_001414355.1 Hymenoscyphus salicellus
GGGGGGGGGGGGGATAGTATAACGGTCTTTAACGGGGGAAATTGGGAGTGGGGCGATTCGCACCTTTCAAAATTCCGCGTAAAGTATTTGGGAGGCCTTGCAGAGAACACGACTACAGTTGTCGATTCCATCTTCCTCACCTACAAGCTCTTGCCTCTCATGTATGTGCATGCGGACAAAATGTTGCGAAGATTCTTGATATCGTACAACCCGCGCCGTATGACTGCATAAATCGCAGCATGGAATTATCAATTATATACTCGGCATTTGACAATTGGGCGCAGTACTGCGATAAGAGGCAATCGAGTGGAACTTGACCATTTACTGCAATGTCACACCATGCAAGACTTATTAATTTTCCCAGATGTGCACTACTCGTATCTTGGGAATGATAACCGTACTCCGTCTACACCTTTCAAGGTTACATTGTGATGGGACACAAGGATGACATGCCTGGCAGCAGCTGAACTATTTGCTTTAATACAGACACAAGCATACGTGATAAAAGCAAACGCTTACGTCAAATGCGGAGGCACCGATGATTCCACGGCAATCGCACTTTCCCAGCTGTGCTTAATTTCACAACACACTACGCTAACGTGGGGGTACAGTAACTTCTCGCCTCGTGATAGGGGCTCTGCCTGAATAAAGTGCCGAAGGGGACAACTCCTGACGGTTCTACGATGCGCATGAATTTGAGGCAGTGGGTGATGTTTGTTCAGATGAACGTGGTTATAAAATTCCAAAAAAATATCAGATTCTATCTCATTGATCTATCTGGTATGTTGACAGGTAGTTCACCTAATCGGGGGGACTGGTACTCTCTAAGACGAAGAATATAGGAATATACAAACATACACACAACCTTCAAAAGAAAAGAACACAAACTCCCAGAAGCCAAAACAGCGAGTAAAAAAATAAATCCATCAAAGCCCTCTAGCCTTTAAAACCCGATTTAAAGTCTTCTGAAACCCAAAAACATGCTCCTTACTGATCATAGTATAATGCTCCCCATTAACCTCATGGAATCCAACATTGCCCCTCACAAACCCTCCCCAAAGTTTCAAGTGTTTTGTAAGCCATTCTTCTCTTGAAGCAGCAACTACAGCCAATGGTGTGCAGTAGAAAACATCCATGACTGCTATCGATCCTGAAGGTTCGTAATCAACCGCCATGCTCTGTAACCCGTAGGCCAAATTTGCCCAGTTGACAAGTGCAATTGGGGTGAGTGAAAGCTCAGCCAGTCGGCGAGGATCCGCACTTGTGAGGACATTTGCGAGGACTTCCTCTCGAGGAGAATCGTTGAGTTCCACGGCCAAAGCTCGAGAGCGCTTCTCGGTGATGAGATCAAGGAAATATGCGAGGTGGAGGATGCATTCTACCCAGTTCAACTGCTTCATTCGAGACTTGATATGTGGTGGCAAGTTAAACACCCCGAGAAACCCGACTTTATCACCATTACTTTCTAAGACTTTGGCAGTCTCAAAAGCTAGCATGGAGCCGTAACTGTACCCAGCCAAAAGGTAAGGACCTTCTGGTTGTTTCCGCTTGATGGCAGCATGGTACGTGGTTACTGCCTCACTGATATCGTTGAAGTGAGATTCGCCTTTGTTGAAACCACGGGCACGAAAGGCGTAGACTGGGCGATCTCGCATGTATTTTGCAAGATTTAGAAATACAAGAATTTCTCCAACACCTGGATGCACTAGCCAGAGTGGTTGTTTCGTTCCTTGGGGTTGTAGCGTAACGATAGGCTCGTATTGTGCAACGGTAGAGCACTCAAGGGCAATAACAAGAGAGCGAATTGTGGGATTTGTCATAAGGGTAATGATGGGTATTGGATCTGTCAAATCGAGATGTTCTTCGATATTGCGCTTCAGACGAATGAGTTCAATGGAGGTTATGCCCGTCTCAAAGATTGGGGTCAGGACATCGAAGCTCTGATCTTCTAGCTGGAGAGCGTGAGAGAAAACCCTCAAAAGAAGCTCCTCGGTCTGATTGGCGGGTTTTTCGTAATGAAGATCTCTATGTTGTGAAATTCTCTCCTTGTGAGACTCTTCGAAAGTTTTGTAATCATTTCTCTCAAAAGCTTGCTTTATCTTCGTACGACTCAGTTTACCCAGGGTCGACTTCTGGAATGCGGATGCATCTAAGCAAAGGGCCTCTGGCCGGGAACCTGTCTGCATCACCACAACCTTGACAATCGAATTCCATGTCTCTATGTGGGCACTCGTGTCGTCGATAGAGTACGTTGGTAGCCACACTACGTAAATCTTTTCCGTCTGGTCGCCAGAACGCATAGCGGAAAAGCAAACGGTAAAACTGGGAGTTACCCCAGGAATTCCCGCATCTTCGATAGCAGTTTGCACCTCCTCCGGGTTGTACTTGACTCCATTCACGATGAGTGTGTCTTTCACTCTTCCCATGAGGACAAGGTTTCCTGATGCGTCGATAACAGCTCGGTCTCCTGTTCTGAACCAGCCGTCTTGCGTGAAAGCCTCGACTGTGGCTACCTCGTTATTGAAGTATTGTTTGAAGACCACATCTCCTCTCACCTCAAGATCACCTGCCTCGTCCCCGTTCTGACTATCTGCAGAAGTTACTCGCATTTCCACACCGGGCATACACTGCCCCACGGAGGTAAACTCTAACTTGTTCTCGAGGTCATAAACGGGACAATTGGTGTTGAAAATGCATCCGGCACAAGTCTCTGTCATGCCAAATCCTGGCACGATGATCCTTTCCAGGGCTCCGTACTTCCTCAGAAGCCCGGTCACTGCAGCGCATGTTTCCGTTACGTTGGCTTCCCCGCCAGATGCAATGTAACGGAGGCAGCTCAAATCCCACTCCTGGTCTCCGTTCAAAGCCTCCATTGCACCCCGCAATCTTGCAAGAAAGAAGTTGGGTGCAAATGTTCTGGAAACGCGGTGTTCACTGATGAGTCGGAGAAATTCGACGGGTTCAACAATAATATCAGCCGCATGAACATGGACTTGGTCTACACCCAAATACAACGCTTGTAAATGGATCTCCACCAAACTGGCAACGTGATCCAAAGCGATCCAGTTCAAAAACGATCCATCGGCCGGCAGCTGGATAACCGAGGACTTGCCAGCCACTGCAGCTAGAATCTGACCATGGCTCAAACAAACTGCCTTTGCGTTCCCCGTGCTTCCAGAAGTGAGCATCAATAATGCCGTGTCTTCAAGTTTGGGGTCCTGGAGTGTTGCTTCTGGAAAGTTGATAGGAACCACTTTCTCAAGAGCCTCGATAGTAACTGGCGTCAAAAATTCTTGCCCGGAAAATTGTTCAAGAGAACTTTCGTTGGTAATACACACGGGAGCATTGAGCATTTTGGAAAGGTGCTCAATATGAAGAATCCTGTGGTCTGAGTTGTTCGAAAAAGGGGTAGACATCGCCGGTAAACATCCTGCATACAGAGAGGCCCAAAACCAAATGATTCCGGAAAGGTGATCGCCCAAGTGAAGAAGAACGACTGATCCGGCTTGGAATCCATCCATAGAACGAAGAACATTGCTTTTGTTTCGAGCTTCGACCAGAATGTCGGCATATTTGGATATATGTTTTGTTCTGGTATCGCCCGAATGATACGTGATGACATTTCCAGAAGCTGGATTCTCCGCTGCCGACTCCAAGAGCCGTTGAAGGTTCTGGTGAGACATGATTTGGTTATGGTTGAAGGTAAACGTCTGACCAAACAGAAAAGGTTGAACTTCCAATGACTGAAAAATGGAGTCGAGTTCTGAGCGTTCGGGGACTATCCTTTGGCTGACTATAGATCCCGATGCCTACGGGTGCGCAACAAACACCCAGAAGAACGTATATCAACCCCCTAAGGCTCAAGTTTCCTTCCTCGGGAATACCAGGCTGCATCCACACATGCCCCTTAGAGCTTACGGTGCATTTATGGACGCGCGAGAGAGGCACATATTTCGAACTGGCAGTCTAGCCTTGCCACTTCAAGAACATTTTCAGAGATAGGCAGCCGGCTCAAATCTAGTCCTTCCTCAGAGTTCCCAAAGCAGCACCGACTCTTTACGACGTGCTGCCTCAACCAGTACTTTATCCGGAGGATTCGAAGTTGGCACCGAGTAGTGCCTATCAGGGTTGGGCAGAAAGTGGGCCATTTCCAACGAGATCTGGATACCTAGATGCTTGGAATAAGCCTTATTGTAACCTGGACGAGGTTTGTAACAATATTGGTAAGTAATCCTTGGGTCACCGAGAAGTAAATATTACCCGCAGCATGGATGCACAGCATTGCCCGCTTCTGTTTTGTCCAAGCTCTTGAATTCTCCACACCAGAAAAGTAAGACGCCGTATAACAGTACGAATTAAAGAACACGCAGCTGCATGGGGTTAGTAATTTACTGGGATAATTAGTGCCGCAAGGATGCGAGAACGCCCGGGCTTGATAGGACGAACTTGTGATCGATGACGGAGTACTTCCGTACGGACCAAGTGACGGCAAAGGTGTCACTATTGGCCCCGTAAACATCAGACCCACCACCTGAGAATTGGCGAGCTTTGTCAATTCTCATGTGTTTGAATTCTGGGTTTTGATTAGCGGAGAATTTGACAACGCTCAACTCAGAAAGTTCGGAATTCCGAAAAGTCGCTCCCTTTTGCCCTCTATCCTCGCATTTCTGTCCCAATCTTGATAGATACCAAGTAAAAAGCACTATGAGTCCTCAACTTTCATTCTTGGGCATGGGCCTCATGGGCAAAGTACGTCTGGATCTGCCTTGCAGAGATAGAAATCTCAAAAGAATCGCTCGCTAAAGTCAAGCAGGCCATGACAAAGAATCTCGTTCTTTATGGAAATCTCGACAAGCCCATAACCATATACAACCGAACTAAAACTTCTGCTGAGGAACACAGTGCGACTATTGGACATTCCACAGTCGCTGATTCGATCGAAGAAGCTGTCTCTGGCTCAGATATAATCTGGTCATGTCTCCAAAATCAAGAGGCAGTCGAAGCCACTTTCGAAAAGATTCTCGAGAAGGATGTTACGGGCAAGCTTTTTGTCGAAAGCTCCTCGATCACGCCAGAGACGACGAACAGTATTGCTAAGCGAGTCTTGAGTGCTGGAGGAGAATTTGTGGCTATGCCAGGTAATTTCAATCTTCTAAACAATGAAGTTCAAATCTTAACCCCTCAAAACTCGCAGTCATGGGTGAACCTAGCATGGCAGAACGACGGTTACTATTATGCATAGCAGCCGGATCGCCAGAGTCAATCGAACGCATCAGACCCTATGTTGCCGGCGTGTGAGTCCAGCTATCAACTCCTCTGAACCCTCGCTAATCTCCATAAAAACAGCGTAGGACAGTCGTTGATTGACCTCAGTGGCGAAGATCACGGCAAAGCTTCGCTGCTGAAGCTAATGGGAAATGTACTAATCATGACAACCATGGAGCAAGTCGCTGAAGTCAATGTATTCTCCGAGAAAACCGGACTTGGAACTCACAATATGAAAAAGCTGCTGGACCAAATGTTCCCTCGGCCTCCGCACGCGATTTATAACGAAAAGATGTTGAGTGGAGATTATCATAGTGGTGTGGTACGTACCCTCATTGTGTTTACAGCAAATGATTTATTCAAAAGTGATGTTGCTGAATTATTGATAGCCTATGGTTGAAGTATCGAAAGCGATCAGTTTGACTTCTCATGTGTTGGAACTGGCAAAATCGAGTGGTGCATCCGTCAAGGGGTATGAAGTTGCAGTGAATCATTTGAAGGTGATAGAAGAGCATGCTGGAAGCAAAGCCGATATCAACGGCATATATGGAGCTGTGAGACTTGAGAGTGGTCTTCCATATGAGAATGGAAGTGAATAAGCGATTCTGGCAATTGAGAAATGCAAGAATTGAAGCCTGAATACCCTCACTGATTTTGACTTCGGTATCTGGGCAAAACTATGATCGCGTCATGTTTCCGCTCTCCTTTCTGATTGGATGATAGAGAGCAGCGATGTGATTAAGCTTATTTGGGAGTAGTGTCGCTTATTTGGGGTGCATTTGGATGGGCACCAATTGGAGGATTTTGGGAAGAGCTGACCCCTTAAGTAAATCCTTAAAATAAATCCTTGTATCTCGTGGCACGGGTGCCAATTCCGGTTACTACCCACACCTTTCCAATTAGGAAGGAGCTGTGGCACTCTAGGCGCGGAGTTTGTTGGCTGACTGCAGGTTGCTGGGGTTCTTATAGGTCGAGGTCACGAGACTTTCGCATGAGGGCTGGACCTGAACTGTTACACCAACAAATGCTCAGCCAGCCTCTCTCAACGTGAGATGGTCGAATCTCTTTTTTATGTGGCGCCTTCTCTGACCTTCAAGCTGCTACCATGGAGTTGAACATAGCTGCACCTTTGTTGGTGGCGACGGTCGTCGCCTACTACACCACGCTTCTATTCTACCGCTTGTTCTTTCACCCTCTGGCTCGTTTTCCCGGTCCCAAACTGGCAGCCGTGTCGCGATGGTATGAGGGTTACTACGACGTTTTTCTGGGTGGCCAATACACCTCGAAAATTGCTGAACTGCACCGAATTTATGGTAAGTGGTACCTGTTTTGTTTATCAAAACAATGAAGAGAGATGCGAAAGATCGCGAGAGGTGAATAGCTTCGGAGCTAACTCTGGACCTTGTTCCCAAACAGGGCCCATCATCCGAATCAGCCCGCACGAGTTGCACGTCATTGATCCAGAATTCTTCGATACGCTCTACCGCATAGATGGGAGATGGGACAAATATAATTGGACTTATGATGCATTTGGGGCAAAAAACTCGACTGTTTTTGGTTCCGGTATGTATTCACATACCCTTGAAAATAGCTACCATAAGCTAACATTATTTCAGGTCATGATGCCCACAAGGCCCATCGGAATGCGATCGCTCCATTCTTCTCGAAACCTCAGGTGATTGCTCGGCAACAACTATTACGTCAAAACGTCCACGCGCTTTGCCAGCGTATTTCCGAGTTCGCTCAATCCAAAGGTACCTTCAACCTAGGCGCCGCAATCAGTGCCTTCACACGAGATATTGCCAACGAGTTCATTATCGGCAAAACGTACAATGAGATTCAGTTGGAAGACTTTGGCATTGGATTGTCTATCGCCTCAGGAGGCGCGGGGGGATTCTGGCGAACAACCAAATTTCTTCCCTGGTTTGGTCCAGCCTTGAGGTCCATCCCTGTTGAATGGCTCAAGAAGGTGGCAGATGATGGCACCAAATCTTTCCTCTACTACATCGAACAATCCGAACAGGATACGCGAGATACGATCGCCGCTGCTTCAAAGGACGAAAAAGCAAAGGAAGGAGAGGAAAAGAGTGGAAAAGGTGTAAAACAAACCATGGTCCATCAAATTATCGATTCCAACCTTCCACCCTCTGACAAAACATTTGAGCGTATCCATGAGGAAGTAGCTACCGTGACTGGCGCAGCCTACGAAACAACAGCCAACGCTCTAAGACTGACATTTTTCCACGTATATTCTGATGACGAAATTCTTCAGAAACTGAGAAAGGAACTCTCCTCATTTACCTCTTCCGATCCCCCCACGTTGAAGGAAGTGGAAAACCTCCCATATCTCACAGCTGTCCTGACAGAGGGTTTACGTCTGAGTCCTGGCATCTCCACACGAATGGCGCGTGTTACGGACAAAGATCTTTTCTACCAGAACTGGCGAATTCCTGCTGGAACACCAGTCGGGATGACTACTCTGTTGATACACACCAACGAAAAACTATACCCTGACCCAATGCGCTTCAATCCTGATCGTTGGCTGGGGAAAGGTCCTGATGCAAAATTTGCTCCATTTTCACGAGGAACGAGAATATGCCTTGGTATGCAGTAAGTCATGCCCTATCTACTATCACTCAAGTCATTTTGACAACTCTCATTCGAATTTATTTCCATTCTGGATCTTTTACTAACTCAATCGTCCACTACGCAGCCTCGCCTGGGCCGAGATGTATCTGCTTCTTTCTTCCTTAGTTCAGAAGTTCAATCTCACCATCGAAGATGGGGTTACAGCTGCTGACTTCGAACTGGAAATGGACAATTTTGGGATTGGAACCAAGGCTGGGTGCAACTTGATTGCCCATGCTGCTCTGCGTGAGGTATAATTAGTTCCATCCCCTAATCTAAGCGAGCTTAGTGTATTATTTCTTGCAGTTGCCTTCTCTATTTTCGCTAGGGGTATGACAAATTGAAAATGAATTATGGTACAAATTGGTTCAAGAGCAATGTTTGTCTGATTCCTGTAAGATCTGTGCCGTCGAGATACTTGCAGATAATGTATCGATTCAGCGTACCCCTTCCAGAATTCCTGTGCGCATCGAGGGCAAGTGGGTCTTTTGCGATAGCCGTTGACATGAACCAAGGTCTTTTCCAGATTCAAAGTGGATTGATTCAAAAGCCCCCACTTCCCCTCGATGCGCACAGAAACCCTGAAAGGGAAAAGAAGATTCCGGATAAAGTCCTCGGTCTGTGCTGCTACATGTACATCACCTCTGCATAAGCATGGCAGCCACGAAATTCTGTCTTCTTTGGGAAAGTAAGAGCGTTCAGAGTGCAAACCTTGGCGTGCTGTACAGGTAGATAGAAGAGTACAGGGTGGCAGTGGTGCGAATGGCCCGGAGGTTACGAGGGTGATACCCTCGCCGCATAGCACGTAGTACCGTTGCATTTCTGCAGCGCCTACCGGCACTCCTTACGGACACATGCTTAGGACTGAAGCGTTTCAACGAAATCCTCCGTTGACACAAGATCGCACAAAATCGGAAAGTTTTCTTGGCCACCCACACCAACTCGTATCAAAGCTGTGTTCGCGAGGACAAAACAATTGCGAAATTACGAGGAAAAATAAATTAGAAGATATTATCCTATGTGAAGCTGCACTCCTGATTTACATATGTAACCCTTTCCGGGGTGTTGGAAGGTTGGTTTGAAGGATCGCTCGGAAGGATGCTGAGAGGGGGGTATTGAATAGATGGTGGGGTCGCATAAGCTGGGGGGCATTAGAGGCGATCTTCGACAATACCCCACCATCTTCTTCTCATAAGCCTTCTCTTACTCCGCACATTGCCATTCCCCGTTTTCCGTATCACAAAAATCAGCATACTTTCTCACAACTCTCCCATCAATCATGAATGCGTTTCCACCACCCGTCGATCCGGACAATCTAGGCCGTGGGCCTATGATTATGGGATTAACATGGACTTTTGGCATCATTGCTATTATGGCCGTGGCCTTGCGCTTCTACATACGCATCAACTTGAAGACTGGCCTTGCTATTGATGATTGGCTTATGGGGGTGGCTGTTGTAAGTTCCCCAAGTCTACTTTGCAAGTATAAGTTCCTACACTTACTTGTATTACCTTCAAATGGGTGTATGAGATTGTTCATAAGTCTCTCGAATCGCACAGCGCTGACTTGAACCTCTTTCTTTCAGGTGGTCAATACAGTCTCACAGGCGTTTGTGTCTACGTCCTACCATTTTGGCCTTGGAAAACATGATGCCAGTATGACTTTCCCTGAGATGACCTACACCTTGAAATGGATGTGGCTTGCAAATACACCTGGACTTATCGTCGCTATCGTGGCTCGAGTTTCCATCGCCATCCTGCTCATTCGACTTTTCGGCGGAGTCCACGCATGGTTCAAATGGTTCTTGGTTGGGGTGACCTCCTTTTGCACTGTACTCACCATTGTCATTATTCCCTGCACGTATTTGCAAAGTACTCCGATTGCTGCAAATTGGGATCTTTCCATCATGACGGCGAAGCATTGGGACCCTCGGATTTACGCCGACTTAGCATTTCTCAGTCAAGGTGAGTGGCTATATACTTTTCTTTTCCCCACTTCGTCATAGAATACAGTGGCTAACCGTGGTGCTGTGATAATAGCTATGTGGACCTTCACCGACTTGACATTCGTCCTATTTCCTGTCCTGATAATTTGGCGGCTCCACATGGCCTTGAAGCAACGCTTGGGTCTGATTATTCTCATGAGTGTGTCTCTGATCACCATGATTCTGTCAATTCTCAAGGCCGTTGGCCTGCAAGCCCTCATCAAAGCGCAGACAGATCCAACCTCCAAAGACGTCCTATACAACGCCTGTCTCTTGATTCTCTATTCTTGCCTTGAGCAGGCCTTTGTGATCATCATGGGCTGCGTCCCACCATTACGAGGCGTCATGAAATTGGAAGTGACACAATCACTTTCCAGTTCCTTGTCCAGTATTCTGCGCCGGAGAAAGGCTTCCAAGTCATCAATGGACAGTCAGAAGTACGAGAGCGGCGGCAGTGGACCATACGAGAGTCTGGAGATGCGTACAGACAGACTCGCTCGGTCTGGCAAAGGTCCACATCCGTCGGTTACGGCTGTAGCGACATCTGAGGAACGTACGGGAAGCCAACAAGGATTGGTGAAGAAGAATGGAATCATGTCCACTAAGGAGACGACCATCTCTTACAGCCAGCATGGGGCGAATGTATGAGATTTACAACACTAGTTTTGGCGGGAGCCGAAAACTGAATGATTGGGTCGACCCCGATTTTTGTATCTATGTAACTACTATCTGGGTTTCTGGTTGATAGGAGATGAATTAATGACAGCGGAATGGCCTTTTTTCCCCCTTGGCCATGCAAGTCACTTTACTTAGTTTCTTTTTCTCGGAGGGAGGGGTGTTTCATTTGATACTTCGTATAAAAAAACTATTTTGATACTTCGCAAAGTTATCTATGGTCTCTCGTCGATCCATGTGGAATCAAACAATTTCACGGTTGACGTATGTAAATTACCAATTGATCACTGAGTACAAGGGCTAATATGTATTGAGTGCCATGAGAATGGCCTGTGCGGTGCAAGCGATGGCACTCAATACATACTAGCCCTTGTAGGGACGCCAATATAAGGTTTTTACTTTAATGCCCAATAAATAAGGTTATTTCACTGGTAATGGAATTGGCAATCAATGTTGTCAATCAATTTGGTTGCACCGCAGGCATGCACCACAGGCATGTTGGGTGTGTTGGGTGTGTTGGGGTTGATGGACGACTCGTCCGTGCCAGCTCGTCGGAAGCGAATTTGGGGGAGGGGGGGGGGGGCTTTTTAGGGG
>LLCD01001407.1:0-11131 GCA_001414355.1 Hymenoscyphus salicellus
GCGTAGTCCATATTTCCACCCATTATCCCCGCCCGAAATCCACAAAATATTCCCCATTTGCCGTATTTGTATTCCCCGTTCCATTCCATTCCAAATCCGATACCCAGGAAAACAAAATAATAGTCCCAGGCCAGACCCGCTAGCTCCTCCAACCCCAACCCCCCGATTCTACCTAATATTAGACACAAAACAGGAAGTATGACTGAGTGACTCGAGTGATTCAAAGAAAATAGCGTTTTTTGTGACAAGGAAATAAAAAAATCGACAACGCTAAAACGCAGCAAAAAAATAAAAAAGTTTGAGTGAGTGAGGTGGTGTGTACAGCTCTCCGGGATACATCAATCATTGATGCAGCTGAAGGAAATTTTGGTTGTGACAAAGGAAAAGTGTACAATCCTAAGATGGGGATGAATTGTTGTGTGTGATTTTACAGAGCTTTTGGCTCGTAGGCTGGAGGTGGCGAATCTTCCCTCATTGCTTGGGATTGCGAGGACCAGAAACCTTCCCTGGCGGCCTTCTCGTCATGAGCACGACGAGCTATCTCACCTGCCATTTTCATGACCCAGGCTTGCTCCAAAATCCCACCGGCTGCTGAAGAGTCGACGAGAACTGGGGCGGGTTGAAGGAATGGGTGGTTTGGCACACTAGAGGCTTCTCCTGGTGCAGGATTGCTTGCTTTCTCCGCTGGGTACGAAGAAGCGTTCATGTATGAAGGTCGGTTCTCACGAGAGAAGGTTTGTGCGGGTTGTTCCGTCATTTGAGGGGCAGGTTCCAAGATAGCTTGTTCAGGAACAGCTTTAGAGCTCAAAGCTGATCGTATTGGACGTAGTTTTCGTGGAGAATCTCCAAGATCAATACTGCTGGTTCGGAAGCGAACCTTACCAGATGGAGATTTTGGCGGTGTGAGAATATTGTCCTCGGGCTCCTCTGGGATGTACGTTGAGAATGCTGGCTCAGAAGCATGTACTTCTGTGTTCTCACTTTCTCCGCTCTCACTATGAACATCATCGGTAGTCTTGGACCTTCGTAGATTGACAACCCGATTCTTCTTCTTGCGCATGTGTGATCTTGAATGCCGACCAGCTCCTAGAGCAAGGCCTGTAGTCGCAGAGTTCAGACTCACAAGCGATGGTCGTGAAGGCATGTGACCATGTCCATCATCGGAAGATTTATTAAAGGTATACGTCGTGCTTGTGCTCGGCGCAGAGCTGTGACTTCTTACCAGTGGAGTTACTGGTGTAGAAGTACCCGCCGTATCTCCACGTTCCATTGGTCCGGCCCACGCTCGGAAGACAGCCTCTCGAATAGAGGGTGTAAATAAGGAGAGAGTTCGATGCGAATCTGTCAAGGCTGAAAGCTTTAGCAAGTTCTTTTGTGAGAACAACGATTGTGTTTCGGAGCCTCCATCTAATTGTAAATTAGATATCTCATTGACATCCAAGACATTGCCTCTCGCATCGACCGCATCTTGTGGGGGACTATCCAGTGGGTTGATTGCTATCTCCTCCTTCTCCTTGGTTTCTGCCTGTGCTCTTTCTTCCTCTTCTTTCACACCGGATTCTGGGCACCATAACCTTAATGAAAGTCGATGGATGATGGCTGGTAATTCATCCATCATTAATGTTCGTAGCTGCTTCTCGATTTCATTCTGGAGATAATCCCGAACGAACGGTATCGAGTCGAAAGTCGAAGAGACCTTGAGTGATTCAAGGGGATCATTGCGGAACACCAGAGTCAGGCCTTTTTGTCTCGAAAACACCAGTATGATGAACGCGGAGAGCTTGATTTCGGATAGTGTAATTTGGAGGGGTATCGTCAATCCGGAGGAGGCAGCTAGTGGCATGGGTGACGTAAACGAAGGCTTCGAAAATAGATACGTATTGAGGGGGTTCGCCTATTTTGTTGTTATATTAGCTTTTTGTTTATATAACGACCAGGATAATGTGGGGAAGCTCCGCGCGCGGATCCATTGCACGAAATTGTTTTCAATGCAGTGAGAAGACAAACAGAAATTCCCGAAATTTTCCAACTGCCGGATTGTAAAAGGGGGAGGGGGATAAGGGAGATTGTTGTGACGTACCTGAACCCGAGTTTTGAGGGTCAAAAAGGCATCGCCAGAATAGCACATCTTGAAAATGCCTCGAAATCGATCCTCAGCCAAATCCCCAATCTCCAATATTTCCAGCTCGGGTGGTGTTGTGCCCAGGTTGAGTTCGTTGACCAGAATATCGTCGACGATAATTGGAGGTTTTGGTGATTTATTGAGAGCCGTGGTCAGCATCTCCTGTGCCCTCTTGTAGAATTCCGCATCTGCCGTTAAAGGCGACCAGTTGAAGTTGAACGCCATCTTATTGTCGCATCAGAGGTATGTGGTGTGCGATTCAATCTTCGACGAGAAGATCGGATCGGAGACGATGTTGGAGGGGCGAGTCGGTCGTGTATTTCCGGGTCGCGTGAGAATTCTTTGATCAGAACCTGACCTGGATCCAGTGATAAGGATGTTGGTGTTGACTGTGTCGGGTGGTTGCGTCGCGCAAATGGGTCGAAGGCCTGGGTCAATGAAGAAGCAGGTTGGCGTTTTTATCGGCGCGATTCGAAGTGGTGTGTGGTGGGAGTAATTAAAGTGGTGGGCGAGTTCGTGATGGTGTTGTGGGTGAAGGGGAAGCTCTTGCCTTCTAAAGAAGGGATTTTGGTGGACCCCGGCCCGGCCAGGGAAATGACGCTTTTCCGGCTCCATCCTAGTCACGTGTAATTTCTATCCCGAATCTTTTTCTTCCAGCTTAACTCACTTCTAGAAATTATGACTACCTCTAAGTTATTATTTTGACTCAAAGTCTGTTCAAACTTCTATAGCAGTAATGCTTATTTTGATGCTCAAAATCATAAATCGATACTATCATTTGTTATTCCCTTAGTACTATTTTCTCCCTCAGAGCTTCCAATTGTCGCTTTTTTCTCTACAAGTTTGCTTTGAATTAGAGTTAGTTGAACCATTCATTTCTCTATTTTCGCTCCCAGCAATTGTTCTAGATATTTATTTGCCCAGTCAGCTGTTACAAGCTACGTAACAAACATAGCTTATCAAATACTGCTTGGCAGTAAGCTAACAATGGATTGTAGTCAACTGACACCTCGGCCTTCCTTTACGAGACGAGACAATTTGATGTGCACCTCGCCTGAGAGCCTTGAGAGACGTAGGACAAGCCATGCAAGCAAAAGGGGGGTTATCATAGAATATGTGTAACCACTGTTGTTTACTATGATTATTCAATCTACCTCGACAAGGGAGCTATGAATATTTAAAGCCAGCTACCAGTGAGTCAGGTCCAAGGTAGTTCCTTCCTCAGTTGAGTCGTGCCAGCTAATAAACCGGTTTGGCCATCGTTACGGTAACCGTGATTTAACGAGCCACCACCCGAGCTAAATCTTTCTTTTCTCCA
This sequence comes from Hymenoscyphus salicellus, assembly GCA_001414355.1. NCBI lineage: Eukaryota > Fungi > Ascomycota > Leotiomycetes > Helotiales > Helotiaceae > Hymenoscyphus > Hymenoscyphus salicellus. The sequence continues at coordinate 3,441 of LLCD01001407.1, forward strand.
ACAACCAAAATCATGGTGGAACAGATTCCTATATTGCCTATAAACACGGCCATTACCTATTTGGGTGAGGGTGCGGCGAATATTGTTTATCGCATCTCGGTCCCTTACCCCACACCCCCACCAAGCCAAGTCGAAGAGTATGGGGAAGGTACACCGCCTCCCAGCGAAATCGAGATTGAGGAAATAGATGAGCAACCAGTTTCAGCTTCAGATTTGAGGATCTTTGACCGTAAGTAAATTAGTGTGTCCAAGGAGCATCGCAGTGCGCATTTGACTGAGGGTTTCCTCTAGCTCCTTCCGCTTCAAGACGGTTTTTTGAATTTTTTTGTTTCCCCGGGTAAAAACCATCCGCTAACCCCATCTCAGACAAATTACTACGACTTCGCAAAAACCTGGCAACGACCTTGCCGTGCGCTGTCTCTCAGAAAAACTGGCTTCGGCTTATCGTTCCCATGTTCGGTGCTGAACAGCTTGTCGACCAATGTCTTGTTCAACTTCGTCCAGCCAGGGTGATTGAACGCCTAAACAAGGAGCTCCTAGACTCACAGAAGCCCAAAACTTCTTCTAAAGGACCTTTACATTCGGCAGATGCTCGTCCCACCAAGCGTCATGGAATATTCCTTGCCGACGATGACCATGGGTTATTGGTCACGGATATGACTCCCGGTAAGAGAAGAACAATTTCCACTATATCTCTTCTAACGGAAAGTAGGACCTCTCGGCGAAGAAGTAATTGAATTCAAACCAAAATGGCTCATTCAATCTCCTTCCGCTCCAAAGAACTCAAAACGCTGTCGCCAATGTGCCAGACGAGCTCGTGCCAACGCAGAATCAGTTCGCAGTGGTAGTTATGTAGGCCGCAAGCCATTCTGCCCACTGGATCTCATGTCTAAAAAGAGCACCGATATCGACCGTATCATTTCGCAACTAGAACCCGACCCGAAGAAAGCACCACGATTTAAGCGTTGGCTGCAATCAAATACTTTACTGAAGCGTCTCAAGGATGCACAAATTCAACTCGACCCAAAAGGTGTTTTTGATGCTGACCCTGAAGATGAGAAATTCCGCTTGGCTATGACATTGAGGGATTGTACGGCGTTCTTGAAGTTTCCTCCCAATGGAAAGGATGATAGTAAAGTCGAAGCCAGAATTGGTGATCTCGATTTGAAGAGTCCGGGAAAAGCCGAGTACTGGAGAACGACGGAGAGGGAGTTAATTGACGAGGGCTGGTATATGGGAATCGAGAAGGATTCGGATCGACAGCCTTTGACATGCAGTCTATCTAGGAAATAGGTTTAGCCCCGGCTGCTTAGTTATATCATGCAGTAATTTTGGATCATGGATTATGATATACACATACTGCTGATGAAGGCTTTCACATGGGTAATGCGGGGGAAAACTAAAATTATGGGAGCCTAGGATGACCTTTGAGACTTAGGGTATCAAGATCAGGCACACACATGTATTATTAAGATTCCAAAGGCTCAGTACGGATAGATTTGATTTGAGTGAAACTAACAACAATTATTACTCAACTCTCCTCCTTGCCCAAGCGATAACTGAGTTCCCACCCTTCTTCCTACTCGCAAAACTTTGTTCAGACTTGTCCAAATTTTTACTCATGGTCTTTATCAAATTGAAGAACCTACCAGATTATATGAGAGCATGTAATAAATTGATCTCTGCCACTCAGTCTTTCACTCCCCATGTCGAACAGCCACCCCCACCAACCACTGTTGGCCACTTGGCTTCAGAATTTTTAGAGACACTTTACGGTCGCTCATTTCACGCGCTCCCCTAAGTTTAAGACTTTGCAAGCCCCGGATTTCTGCGCTCTTTGAATCCTGAGAGATGGAGGCACTTTCAAATGTTTAACCGGGTTTCGGCAGTGCGATAGGAAACGACAGTAGATCGTACTTTAGTAACTTTACTCTTTGACTCTTGAGAGTTTCATATAAGCTTAGAAAATTGAGGATCAAATGAAACATATGGACATGGGTTTTGCACTAACTGGGTTCTGTCTTTAGCCCTCAGTGTAGAAAGCCACAAGCCATGTTATCAAATGGTGGGTACTCTGGTTCTGTGAAATTGAAGCGGAAAAGTAATGAAAGCTAGGGGCTTTTAAATTACCACACTAATTATTAATTAGTCAGTTCTTTAGGCAATTAGGGCACGAAATTCAGCCAGGTTTGTACCCCTGTTTGGTCATGTTGTTCTCGCGTCTTTGCGGAGTAGTCGTGTTCTCTCTATAACATCCTTTACACTTCTGGCTTCAAATAGAACAATCTATTAAGAAGGACTTGAAAAATCTTCACTATCTGACTGCCAGCAAGTATTTACCTACTGATGGACAAAGATAATATTGTCCTATCCACCCCAATCCCTATAAAAATATGGGATCTCTCCAACAACGTCACTATATATCATAACCCGGAAAACTGCACAACAAAGTTCGTACAAATTGAAGTTTTTCTACAGAGGACTACGAAGGTCTTCGTGGGTTGTAACTGGATGTGGGGGAAATATTGTAAGTTGTTTCTCGGGAGTCGGAACCAGCAAAACTGGTCTGAAGATAACAGAGCCGGTTTTGTCGTAACACACGATGGAGAGGAGGGGTCTCCAGCTCTTCCTCAGAATAAATCACAAAATTGAGAAGTACATGATTATCCTGGTGACTCTTTCTTTGTAAATTGTAATGGACATTTTGAAAAAGAAAGAGAGGACAGGCAGGGGGTCTTTCTTGTCGAAAACCAGTTTGTTGTTGATTCCTGGAAAACCCAGAGATATATACTTCATTGTATATCGGAATTATCTTAAAACTTTAGATCAAATTCAACCCTGATATATCCCTTTCTCTCTTCTCAGCCTGTATGAAATGATAGTACAGTACCAAGATCTTGTCTTTGAAATGAACTTGTCGAAAAAACTTCTAGAGCCATCTTCTGAAGCTCGGTCCTAAGGCTTCAATTCATATTATGATCATATCGTTCTACTTCATCGACATCTAGAACATATTATTATTGTATACTGGGGCCAGTTACATGGGGGCCATACTTCTGACACAGTGGAATATGGACATGCACAAAAAAGTAGAATGAGGATCAACCGCACATTTCAAAGTCGCATTGGCTTTCTTTTATATAGGAATTGAGTTCTCTCGGATTTTTTTCTTGGTATTTGACAATAAATGTGAAATGACAGTAGATGGAGAAGTGTTTCTTAGCTCGCTTGGGTGCGCTATAAGCAAATGAAGTCTATATTTACACAAAATCATGCCAGAGAACCTAGTCAAAGCGAGAAAAGGACTTGGTATGGAAGCCTCTTGGGCGTCTTGTTGCTGAACCTTATAAATTTTAATTCAGGTTATTGGGGGAGGGGGTTTGCTGGCTCTAATAAATAGCTGTGGGGTTGAATTTGAGATTATCTCTTTTGAGACTTCAGGTAGGTTCGTGTTTATGATGTTAGTAGATTTTAGAGACTACTCTGGGTTGAGAAATTTGGCCGGGAAGTTGGAGTTACTCCTCGTCTCAAGAAAACTGCAACAAAATGACGAAGCACTCTTCTTTTATTCTTGCAGTAAGAAAACGCATACCTATTGTTCTTGTTTGGGAAGTAGAATGGATCTCGAAGAATTCTGGATAATCCAGTACGGTATTTTGAAGACAACCAGGGTTTTTTTGTCTACCTAGACTCAAGTATACACAGGGCAAAAAGATACCCCCTCTAAATTGCTGCCTATGACGGAGAGTTTTAGCAGACTGGAAATCCTCTTTGTCACTTCTTTAGTGGCTTTTGTTTCTTTGTCTCTAAACACATTTCATTTTCGACTTCATTATAGAACTGGGTTTCTCTCATCCAAAACTCGTCATACGAAAAGATGGAAGTTCAAGTCTCTTCGTATTATAAGTACCGCTAATGTGACGGTTACAATTCGCTGTAAAATTTAAATATATTCAGATAGCATTGGCTGGTAAGTGGAGAGCAGTTGGATGTGTTTATATTGTTGATTTTTGAGTTCTTGATAAGAGGTCTGGCTTGGGTTCAGGAGGTAGTTGTGTGGTTTCCTTGGAGAGAAATATTTTTGGATCTTGTTTGCAGCTTGTATTGGAAAGTGGGTGCACCAGGGGCTACAGAGATTTGTAATTGACCAGGACTGAAATGCCTTTGCTTTTCTTCCCTGATTGTTCGACCGAGACTCAGAAAAGCAAATCAATTCTCCCAAACAACTATAATAATGAGGTTACTGTAGAACGTAACGCACGAGGGGGCTGCAGTCACAAAATACTGCACCCACAGGTGGAGGTTTCTTAGGTTCAGGTTATGATGGATTGACAAGATCTTGGAACCTGTTTAGAGCTGGGGAATCGGGATTATTACTCTCCTCACTCTATGAGCTTCGTAGAACAACTTAGCACAGACATCAATGAAGCACTCCATCTGCTAGCTTGTGTATGTGTCCTTCATCTATGCTGTGTATACAAATGGTGGAACTAGCTTTCTGCAATCTTTAAAACGAACAAGACATAGTTTTGTCACATAAAGATAAATTTCCTGGCAGTGGGGAAGTGTTGCCGTCGCAATTGGGTTTGCTGTCATTTCCAGAAGATCGCCTCGAATAAAAACTCAGATAAAACTCCGCAACGATACGCTCTTTTAATTTCCAAATTGATGTGAACAAGCAACACTAAAGCTCTTACAACAACTGAATCGTCGTCAACAAATTACAGGCAGACAGAATCAAGTTTTGTAAGGCTCTTGCACTATGAGCATTGAAGAGAATTGGCAGACGAGAATGATATGGTTGTTCTCTGGGAAGTAAAAGCTTTGAAGCTTAGCTTTTTTGTTGTAGGACTTAAAGACTTTTAATCCTGTGGCTCTTGTATGTAAATCCTGTGTAATGGCTCAAAACATCAGATCTTACTTGAGATAGAATCTCTGCTGTCTGACACTCACGTGAAGTTTTTGAATGCACCTTTCAAGATAGACTCGCAATAGAGTTCTGGTTGTTTTATTTCACTGAAGGTATGTCTTGTATGATATTTTGAGAGAGTACTAATCATGAACACTACGTGTTTAAGAGTGGATGACTTGAGCCTATAAATCGTCTTTAGGTATATGATTCCAAGTGTTCCCCAAAGAAAGCAAATTACAGCTTGGAGTTGGAAAACAATCCCTGATTGTTATGAAGATTGTAAACGCGCATCACGAATTAAAATATGAGATCTTCTAGGCTCCTTCCATGTATATGAGTGTGATCCGTCTGGATAGACTATTTAAACTAAGAACGAGAGTGAGCTTGCCACCCTGTTGAAATTCCCCTTTCTGGGTGTATCTTTTTACAACCCCGTAAAGCTCTCCATGGATCGTCTGGTCCAAAACTGCAAGACACCTCAACTCCATGACAAGGACAGGATAATTGGCAAGAAATGGGCAAAAGGTTTTTACTGTCGAGGAATGGTTTGTTGTCGTTTAGGTGCCTTGTAATCTGTGATATATATTGAAATATTGTTCTTCAAAGGAAGGTAAGATGGAGCTCGTAGCAAGTCTACGGCCTCATGAGTAGTGGCAAGTCTCCTTCTAACTTGATCGTCTGAGGTGGGCTTGGGAAGCGCAAACGTAGTCGACATATTTCTGTGTGATTGTAGATTTTGCAAGACTGGGAGATTTCGAGATGATTGATTTCGTTGTTTTAGGTTGCGATTCTGTAAAAACAAAATTGCAGGAAATATGGACTAGGAACTTGGCGAGAAAGTGGAGAGATATGAAACCTTCCCTCTCTGTTTAGCCTCGAAGTATCTTTCCAAGTTCAATTGAGCCCCGTTTGCTTCGTTCGTATCATGGCTGCAATAGGAGATCTCAATTGTGGAGCAAGTTTCAAGCCTTAATGACTCTATTATAATTTGGTGGAAAGTAAAACATAAAACACCCTGCTAGAGAGTCTTTCTCCAGACAATCCATGTAATTACTATCTAAGCATACATGGTCCCTCTCTTCGGCACCACAAACGCTCATTTATTTTGTCCCCATGTAATACAAAGATAACCCGTATTAGCAGTTTCCATAGAAAGCGATGCACTTCTATCGCAATAATGCATACTTGTGTCTTGAAAAATATTCAGCTGTTCTTACTGTCAAAAAAACATGCTGCTGTCACTCCCTAAATTTCATTCACAGCGGTATCAAGCACAGGATCATCCCAAGAAAAAACAGCTAAGCAGTAATTACCATTGAATTTGTCTCTCCCGTCTTCTCGATAAGTCTTCGCAGAGTCACTAGTACAACGGCCACGAACTTCAAGTGATCTTATCGTTCAAATCATGATACATACCCTTCACTTTCGTACGAGTACCAACCCATTTTAAAGGCCAAAATTGTGGAAATAATAATTTTTGTGAGGAAAGCGAAGAGGGCATTCCAAGATTTTCTTTTGGTGCCTATACGATATGTGGCTTTTATCTCAGAGCGGTTAAGGTGACTTGAGGATTTGGATAGAGGGTTTAAGCTTTTGTTTTCTCTTCTAATAAACTTTTCCTGGAGCTGTAACACCGGAAGGCAGCCTAGAGAGTTGTCACGGAGAATCAGCTTAGTTTCTTATTCTCCGTCATTCACACAAGTATCTGGGGCAGTTTATAAAGATACTCTACGACGATGTAACCTTTCATCACCTTCAATCAGCAGAATGGCAGTCCCCCGACCTTGGGTGAAAACTACCCAGTTTTAGGTTCCTACTCACATACTCATCCATACACCCATCACCTCACTCACCTTCCCATTCTCAAACTTACCTATCTCTCAACTTATTCACAAATCTCTTGCTGTCGATTACAATATCACTGTCGTTTTACCTAAAGACGTTCAAAGTTTGAATTGACTCAGTCTCTTGCGAGTCTTTTAGCTATCAGAACTTTTCCCAACTCTTCTTTCCCAGTAATTGATGGAACGTTCTCCTATTTATAGTTATACTGGAGATCCCAGCATAGGTCACTTTCCCGTGGACGAGTCTTGAATAACCCTTCAAACGAGAGGGCATTGTTCATATATACACCTCTTTTTGAGAGACTTGGGATTTGTCTCCAGACTTGGTAAGATATTACCCGTTGGAGTTGTAAGCAGAGGAGATTTCGTTTGATAATTCAGCACTGGTTTCCCGAAGAACTTTGGCTAGTGAGAGGGAGACCCAGGGAGTTATGAGGGTATAGCTTAAGCAGTTCTAGACTCCAAGTTTTTTTGACAACATCTCGTTTCAGCTTAAAGGGGAAGAGGACGACTTGTAAACAACCGATCTTGAATTCAACATCTGAATCCTTTTTTGTAATTTTAATTTATTGGATATCTAACTACAAACAAAAAGAAGACTTTCCCTCATTTCCATTCATATCACCCTAAATACCGCATCCCCAAGCCAATCCTCAAAACCCAAACGCCATCCCAATAAAATATACCACCCCAAATCCCCTCCCCATGCCATCCCCCTATCCACTCCCAACAGCATGACTAAAAACCTTCTGCGCAAGTTGACTCAAAAGCCTCGCCTTATCCGCCTGCGGCAACTCCTGAAAAACAGCATAAACACTCTTCCCCTTCGCATCCCTCACACTCCCCAACCGATTCCCTGCCACCGCACCCGCCACCATCCCCGGAAAATTCGCAACAATGAAGCCCATCGCGCCCCCACTCAACCCACCTACAAC
>LLCD01001408.1:0-11129 GCA_001414355.1 Hymenoscyphus salicellus
ATATCAAGCATTCTAACCCACCCTCCTCCATGCCATCTAAACACCCAGCAAATCCCCCCTGACCCCCTCCTCCCCCTCCGTCCCGCCATTCAACTGCACCCACCACAACCTCTGCTCCCCACAAAGAAACACCTCGCCCTCCTTCCCAAACCCAAAATTCGCGCAGCCCTGTCCCCCAGGGACGACAATCTTCCCAATCAAACTCCCAAACGGATTCCAGATCTCGATCCCTGCGCCGGTGCCCGAATACACATTCCCCTTGGTATCGCATTTAATGCCATCAGGCACGCCCTGCGTCGCATACGCGAAAGTCCTTCGATTGGACAAATAAGGTTGAGTTCTCGCCTCCGATTCCTGGTCCAGAGATACTCTCTTGCCTTTAGGTTCCGGGTAGATGATATCAAAAACGTAAATCGTCGCTGGACGTTGCAAATCCCGTCCTCCATCCCCATAAACAACCCCCGTATCAGTAACATACAACTTCTCCTCACCCGGTGAAAAACACAATCCATTACACCTCTCCCACTCCCCAGCCATAACTCTCACCTCCCCACTGCCCTCAGCATCAAACCGATAAACCTGATTCGGTAGTTCCGGTCTCCTTCGAAAGCCCTGTTCATACCCATAACAAGGGTCCGTAAACCAAATACTCCCGTCCCTTTTCGAAACCACCACATCATTAACACTATTAAAATCCCTTCCATAAAAACCCGTCACCACAGGCACTGGCGGCGCTGATCTAGGCATATAATAAATCCCACCCGTCCCCGGAGCCGGGGAGCCTTGTGCGCAAAATAAGAGGCCTTCTTTGTAGTTTACGCCGCCGTTGGGCATATCGATGCCAACAGGCGGTCGTAATTTCGCCCATTCGAGTTTTGAGATGACGTTTGGGGTGAGAGAGGAGGGGGAGCGCGTGAGTTTTATGCGCGAGATGAGGATGGTGGGGTATAAACTCGTCGACGATGATTGAAGCAGGTTTGAGGTGATGTAGAGTTCATCGTGGGCGGGGAGGAATACGCAGGCTTCGTGGAAGAAGGGGTTCTTGCTGGTTTCGACTGTGGAGAGGAGGAGGGATTGCGTTGGTGAGGGACCGATTATTGGTTGGAGGTCAGAGCTGTATTGTATTATCGTGAGGGTATCGCCTATTTTGGGGATTTCGAAGGCTCTGTGATGTGTCAATGCTGCGCGGGAGGTGAGGGGGAAAGGGGAGAGGGGGTACCTGATGCTGCCATTGCTTTCTGCGATGCGGTCTGTGGTCTGGGAATTGTTAGTATTGAACAAATGAGGAGACGGTTGAAGCTTACCTTGACCTCTATGGGTAAGACCTGGATGTCTTTATTCGTTACAGTGGTCATTCTTGCTAAAAAGTGATGTTGCGGTGAGGAGCTGAGCTGAAGCTTTATCAATGAACAGCAGTGACACCTAGACCCCCGCACGATTCGGACAAGCTTCCAAGTGAAACCAGGAGAAAGGACCGTGGGGGAAATCTAGCGGTTGATTTAGAAAAGGAAAGAAAGTGAAAATAAGGGCCAAAAGATATTGTAGAAAAAGAGCAATTGTAATGAACTCAGGGAGAGATACTTGAGTTTACTGTGAATGACGCTGGCTGGTGGGGTCAAGGGTCCACCCGATTTTGGTTTAGGCTGAACCCAACTAGTTCAGACCTGTCTTGCCTGTCAACACCAAGTGACCATGTTATAATAACTACAATCACAAAACAATGTTTAAACAATTCAAGAGATAAATTTTATGCATTCATTGAACTCATCAACCAAGCACGAATTTGTGACCAACTTCCTGATAGCTTTCTTCCCTTACAAAAAAGCTACACGCTAAAGCTGACACTATCTCATCCATAAAACTCCATGATGTCCATCTGCCCCAAAACTCCCAATGAAAGCAGCCAGTAGGACAATTACATAGAAAGAGTACAGGTATTAGGGTAGGACGTCGTTACTTCATTACCTTCATGCCAATCGGCCCACGTATGATCTATCATACGATCCCAGTGGCAGACCAGACCAATCACCAAAAGCCCAATCCATTGAATCATAGAGAATTCTCTCTTCATAATCCAATCCAGCAAATGGTCCATTTGGAGTGCTGACTGTTCCATCCGCGAGGGTCATGGCTGCCTCTGGTATTGCACCCTTGGCCTTGAGTTGCTCTCGCCAGGCGAAGTGAAGGTCGTAGATGTGGCTTACGCCCATTCGAAATTGGATTTGCAAAAGAGCATCAGGCTTGTTTGCAAATTGAGATCCAGCACCGAGGGCACGCCACATGAGTGGTACTCTAGCAGCGACCCGAGAAGCGAGATCATTTCCAATGCTCATTCCTCTGATAGCTAGGATGATGCCGTTGAACAAGGCCTTGCCCTGCTGCGTATCCATTTGAGTAGCAAAGGAGCTGTTGAAGATCTTCACCAAAGAAAAGGTGGAAGAGAAGATAGTTTGGGCAATGAAGTTGCTGCAGTGACCAAACAGGGCACCAGTAGAAGTCTCATTGTTCATGACCAATTGTTGGAATGCGCAAACAGCATTGTAAAGATGAGCGAGTGCCGTGGTTTGATCTGCACCAGGTGTGAGGAAGAAAGCAAAGGTAAGGAGGTGAACATTTGCAGCATGAAGATGGAGTTGAGTAACCACTGTAAACTATTAGTGATGGGGTTTTGGTTACAAAATTTAAAACACTTACTTGACATATGATCGGCCAACGCAATTTCCAATCTGCCATAAAGGGCTCGCAGATGCTCTAGAGTCTGTGGTCGTGTAGCTTCAGGAACCAAGCCATTAGGTTCAGACTTGTTGCAGTACAGAGTCTTTGTGACTGTATTGAGAAATTGAGAGGTTCTCAATTGACCGACTAGATCAGAAGGGAGTTGGTGAGTTGAAAGATATGTGAAGTCCGAACCAAGAACACCCTCATAGACTGTGTAAGGAGGAAGTCCAAGGGTGGTGGAGGTACTAGTCTTTGTTAGCTAAATTCAGAAGAAAGTGCCAGTTCACATACCTCTCAGCAACAATGTTACAGGCAGCCCATGTCATCAATCGGTCTCTATGATCAGCTGGCGACAAGTCTCCTCTAAAAGGGGTCTGCGATTGAACGTCAAGATGGAGCATGTTTTGTAACGCAATCTGCATCATGAGGCCACTCAATTGTGGAGTCAAATCCTTGAAGTCACGGTCAGTTGGCAATGGCCAGTAGCAAATAAGAGCAAGAGCCTTGACGACATGATAATTTTGAGGAACATCAGAGATGGTGGACCACAAGAATCGGACGTAGTCGGCTGTGAGGGATTTGTGCAGGCTAGGCTCGCGAGCGAAGCGTCGAGCAGCTACCATAACAATGGTCCATCCAAGGAGAGGGGAAAGGCCAAAGTAGTGGTCTGGACCTTGACTTGGATCAAGAAAGGAGAGTAGGGGGTGATAAAGCGCGAAGAACCTGTAATATTTTAGCATGTTTAACGTGAGGAGAGAAGATTAGATGAACTCACTTGCTAAAAAGATCCTCGAGAAGTTCTCCTGAGAGGGTAAAGTGACCAAGTTCACGAGTCAATGTAGGTCGGGGATTGGCCGGGTCAGCGACGTCGCCATTGTCTTGCTGAGGTTGAGGAGGGAGTGCGATTCCAGCACCTTGAGTTTGGCGTCTCAACTTCCAGCGCAACTCCTCAATCTCACGTTGCATCTCGGCATATTTGCTTCAAGGGAGGGTTAGCAAAGTGATAATGTAAAACGCGTCGAAGTATAGGTACTCACTCCCGTCGGCCAACACGCTTGAAGAGGGTATCGACGGTACATTGCTTCCCGAGTTTCCGGCAGCGGGAGCACGGCGCGAACGGGGATTGAACTACATCGCAACGAAGCTGTTTCTCACGTTAGCAAAGCCATTGAAACGAGAAAAGATCAAGATCGAGAAGGAGAGAAAAGTCACCTTTTGTTGACGGCAATCATTGCAAGCTCTCTTCATCGGCTTCATCCCCTCATGACCGTTACCCAAGTTCATACTACTCTCCTCGCGCGCATCGTCTGGGCTGCTGCGGACCTCGGGATTGTGCGACATCTGCAACGAGTGCGCAACTCGAGCATCATCTCGCACGTTGTTGACCGGCATCGCCATTGACATCGGGCGCGGCTGTTGGTTTGGATCGCGATCCATAGTGAAACTGCGATATCAATTGCGAAGCAACCTTGATGGTAGAAATTGAATTGCGAACCGCTAGGAATTGGAAATGGAGGAAGGAACGAAAGAGGAGGTCGGACCGATCGACGGCGGAAAGGGAAGCTAGTCCTTTGCCAAGACCGACGTAGATTACCCGGCCCGTGTCGGCCATATACTTCCGTGCAGGAAAAGGAAACTAAAAGCGGCAGTAGATTAATCGCTCTATCTGGGTATTGTTCTAGCTGTCTTGGGTAATTCAAGGTAATTAACCTAGATACTTGGAACAATTCAAACCATTAACCCACGAACAATGCTCTCCAATTATGCTAAAAGGTTTAGAAAAGTGAGCTAAACAAGCAGGTGTAAGCCTGATATTTACTGCCGCTTTTTTTGTCCACCGCGAGGGAGGTATTGCTGGTAAAACCACAAGATTTTTGCCTTGTGAAATATAAGAAAAGCGGCACTGAATACATCATGTGCTCCAAGGCATCGTCAGATATCAAGCGCCGCTTTTTACAATCTTACAATCCGTCCCAAGACATCAACACAAATGACGAACATCTGCTACAACGTACAACCCCCATCCATTCAAAGTAACAAGCTATTAAACCGTTTACCATCAAAATGTGCTCCGTACAACAGCGTACCAAGAAACCCATTGCAAGGGAACGGAACGAATAAATGGCAATTTTCATCGTACTCAGGGCAGTACATGTCCGGTGAAGACATTCAAAGAGAAACAGATACAGAATGAATACCAAATAACCTGCAAGTAGAACTCCTGTGCTTCACAAGCTAAAGAATGGGGGAAAAAGTCAATAATCCAGCGCCAAATGCCATACCCCCTAAAAACCACCGATGAATGACCTTGATGACCCCGGTCCACGTTGAAGTAACACCGCCATACACCAAATGAAACCCAACCAACGCTGTGGTAGAGACCACAACAGGTAGGAAAGTGAAAAGAAAAACAAATTTTGTCCTCCCTCCCCCTTCAATTTTTGTTCGGTTCCCTCCCTCATTGTTCCTCGTCCATTCGTACCCACTAGCACCCACCAGCACAGGTCATACTTTGCTCGGAAGCAAGTATTTAATTGTCATCCAACAATGGAGCTCTCTCCTGATCAGCAGGAACAACAGCACCTTCCCGTCTAATATTGAACTCCTTGCCAAGGATACCCGGGACCGCGATGAGGAGCGTGGCAACGAACAGAGTCGCCATGATGGTAAAAGCAAAGATCCACTGGAATGCAATGACATGCGTGAAGAATTGTCCGACTCCCAAGGCAGCAGTCAAGATGCTAAGAGCGAAGCCGATGGTATAGTCCTATATACCAATTAGAAAATTCTCAAGGAATAGAGCAGATGGAAGACACTAACCTTATACGCAACAAGGAAGAACAATCCATAAACAAGAATTCCCCAGATTGCGATATTGGCCAAGATTCGAAGTGCCAAGTTGTGTCCGTGGCCAACAGCGATTGCTCCGTTCCAGTACAATGCCACGAATGTCCAGGCAAGTGGCCCCGAGGCAACGGGGATGTGAATTAGTCGTGCTGCTGTGTTATGGCGGAAGTAGAGGAACGAGAGATTGAAGAAGTTAATGATCAAAATGATCTCAGCCCAAATGAAATGCGAGCGGACGAAGAGCATGACAAAGGCGAACTGGAGGAGATTGTTGAAAATGAAGTGTGATCCCACACCAGCCGCGGCGTGAACATGGGCAGTTTGGTTCGAGAAGAGGTGCCACATGTAACCGAGTTGGAGGAGAAAGAGAGCGATCCTGGCAGTTGAATTAGTACAGGTATTTTATATGGACTAGGGGGCCTGGTATACCAGTAAAGAGAAGTAAGAAGGGCATTTAGAGAAAATGGAGTTGGATGATTGCGGTTGTGTCCCCAAATTGAATTTCTCCATCCTGGCTTATCATCGCGTGGGATGCCAAAGGTATAATAGATGGAGGCGAGAACGGTGATGAACCAGGTTACGATGGTCAGGACTCTGTATGTCCAGATGGCTCGGACTGGGTGTTCTTCCCGTCGAGAGAAAGGATTGGCAGCTACAAAGTTTTGTTAGCTTAAATGCGGGGTATGGGGAGAGCTGCAGGCTCAGGAGAATTGCATACAAGCAAAGGAAGACATCTTGGCTGCCCAAAGTATATGGTATTGTTTGGTGACTGGTAGGGAAGAAGTCCAAACCGTGAATAAAGTTGTCTGAAGGGAAATCGACGTGGGTGTAGAATCGAAGTCTCGGGGAAAGAACAGGCGGTTCCTGATCAGCTCACTGGAGCTGAAAGTATAAGTCAGTCAATGCCAATGCAAGCAAGAAGAAAGCAAGAAGAAAGCAAATGACTTGCCAAGGCGCAGCGTTGTTGAATTGCAGTTCCTAAAACGAAGCTTGCAAAAGTGGTGAGATGAAGAGAAAGGATTTTAAGACCGTTGTACTTGAGGCAGGCAATTCAATCCAAGGAAGGCGCCTCCGTCTACCTCTGACGTACTGCTCTTTTCCCGGTCTGGGTTTGTCTGACCCGCCGCTTTGCGAGGAAACCCGGACAGAGCCACGATGCTAATTGCCAATCATTTCTTCTCCTGACCATCTGCACTCCTCTTTCCAACGTGGGGTTGGACAGCCATCACCAACATGAGGCGTTTTTGGGTGGCGTCTTGGTATGATGCTGAAAAGCGGCATTCAATACTTCTCAGGTCATGATATAAATCTCCAGTCAATGTAATCCGAAAAAGGAGAACATCGTAACACAATCACGAAAAGGGGCTGGGAATCGATAGATACCTCTCATGGCAAGTTTCTTCTCCTGGCTTCTATAAAAGTTAATTTCTTCTGTCAAGGTGCCGAATAGCATTCAGTGCCGCTTTGCTCTCACCAAGAGCAGTATTTTGAAGTGCATCAGAACTGTGAGGGGTCAACAGTTCCCGCTCTTCATATTGGTCAATTTCACAGACGCGGGGCAAATGCTGGTCTCATGCAGCTTCCTGCTTTCCCATCCAGGGAAAAAACTTCACCATCTCACGTTCCTCCCATATTCTTAAAAGCAATCTCTTACGCAATTGTTGGGGGAGGGGAATGAATTCCATCAAAGCGTGGATAAGTGACATGATAAGTTGGAGATTGCTTCAAACTTGGTACTTGTGAAAAGTACTGCATCTGTTTTTTATAGGACATGGTATTTCCAACGACGGATCCGGAGCTGCACCCGGGAAAATGATGCATGCTGCTGTAGGAACATATGAAAAAGGGGGCAAAGAAGTCATGCCATAGCAGCAATCGAATGGATTCTCGAACCACCCTGTAACACCCAGCATTCTCTTCAATATCACGTCGTTGTGGGAAAGAGTGAGAGAGGAAAAGAGTGAGAGAGGGAAAGAGCGTTGTTCCATTGGGAACATCGACGATGGGAGGCACAAGCCACAAAAACACCGCCACACTATTGCCTGAGGCTTGAACTCTGGGGTTCCGCCATTGATCACCCGGTTGATCCGCTTCACTAGCTTGGACCCTCCACTTTGGCCTGTCATGAGCTCCATCTGTTTATCGGCCTTCACTTGATAACAAGTCAACAAACATACATCTCCCTCAAACCCTACCACATCCATCTTTCATCACCATGAAGCTTTCAACTTTCTCAGCGCTGGCGCTTTCTGCTGCTGTCGTTTCCGCTAGATTCGTGGAGCAACATGAGAAGGATCAGGTTGTTATCAACGCCAGTGGCACCTCGGAAGAGCAGTATCTAATCGAGCTTGCTCCTGGTGAGACAAGATGGGTGACAGAGGAGGAGAAGTGGGAGCTGAGAAGAGTATGTGTCTCTATATCAGTACAAGACAAGGAATATATGCTAATCTATTGTTTACGTAGAATGGTCAACAGTTCATGGACATCACCGAAACGCAAGAACTCGGTTCATTCAAGATCGCCTCGTCACGAAAAGAGCCATCCTTCCCAAAGAAGCCTGTATTGCAAGATGAATTATCTCCCATGATGAAGAATCTCACCAAAGCCAACATGAAGGCAAATCTCGAACACTTTACCTCCTTCCACACCCGATACTACAAGTCGGATTATGGGAGACAGTCATCCGAATGGCTGTTGAAGCAGGTTCAGGATTTGATCTCGGATTCTGGCGCGGAGGATCACGGTGCCTTTGTTAAGCATTTCCCACATCCTTGGGGGCAAAATAGCGTTATCGCTACCATTCCAGGAAAGAAGAACTCGACTGTTGTGATAGGTGCCCACCAAGACAGCATCAACCTCTTCCTTCCATCCATTTTCTCAGCACCCGGTGCTGATGATGACGGATCGGGAACGGTCACTATTTTGGAAGCTCTGCGAGTTCTCCTCACTTCCAAGGATATCATCAAGGGAAATGCGGAGAACACCATCGAGTTTCATTGGTATTCTGCTGAGGAAGGTGGACTCCTCGGTAGTCAGGCAATCTTCACAGAATACGAGAAGACTGGACGGGATATTCGCGCTATGCTTCAACAGGATATGACTGGTTATGTACAAGGTACTCTTGATGCAGGGTTGGAAGAGTCAGTAGGAGTCATTACTGATTTTGTTGATCCCGCTCTCACCACCTTTATCAAGACCGTTGTCACAGAAGTAAGATTATCCACATTAATTCTGTTGAATCATTCTAATCGCTTATTCAGTACTGCTCGATTCCTTACACCGAGACCAAATGTGGATACGCATGCTCCGATCATGCATCCGCTTCCAAGGCTGGCTATCCCTCTGCTTTCGTGATTGAGTCTGCCTTTGCAAACTCTGACAAGAAGATCCATACTTCGGATGATTTGATCAAGTACTTGAGCTTTGATCATATGCTTCAACACGCTAGACTTACCCTGGGTCTGGTTTATGAGCTTGCCTTTGCAAAGCTATGATAAGGCGGTCCTTCGTCGTTTTTAGTTATACTGTTAAGAGTACAAATTAGATGATTGCCAGTTGGCAACTCTATTGAACAGTTCAAGATGATTGTTCCAAATTTTCCTTGCCCAAATTCTGTAAGAACGGTTTCAGTTGTGCATGGTTTCATAAATAGTGGGCCTCATGCTTGATCGATCATGTTGCTTGGTGCTTACAGACGGAGTTGGAGAGCGATAGCATCCTTGTTTCGTTTCCAGTTTGGCCCACGTGGTCAGTTATGCAAACAAAGTCTTTTGTTTAAACCCGTCAGCATCGTTGAACTCACGGTCATATCGTGTTGTATAATTATGACACCTTCACACATGCTGCAGCACGCACATGCACGATAGGGTCATCCGGGGAATGGGGGCACAGTGAGACATTTAAAAGGACTCATCTAGACACAGCCATACACGGACTGCAATAACGGGCAACCATTGGTCAATGTGATTGATTTGCGATTACGACCCTTCCGATAAGCCGGGTTTCGATAGCTTCCCCGTGTTCTGTCCTCACGAGTCCGGGAGCTTCATTTCAAGTTCCAACTCCCCTTCTAACTCTCTCCCTCGTCTTTGAACCTTCTCTGGATAGAAAGCTTCTTCTTACTTATTTTTCCTCAGAACTTCTAAACTGAAATCGGTTCCATAACGAGCAGACAACCCTTACGATGGCTATCTACTCCAGCGTCCCTCCTCCTGAGCAACAGGCTCCTTTGCCTACCCAGGCAGCAGCCGGTTTGACTACTGGTCTTGCTTCATTGTCCATTTCTGCTCCTGTCCAGGGAAGTGGAGTTACGCTTTCGATTCCTCTCGATGCTGCTGCGGAGGCACTGAGGGCTGTCAAGGCGAGGAAGGAGCCGGGGAGACGGGATAGCATGAAGCGGCGAGAGGCGCTTTTGAAGGGGAAGGAGGGGAGTCGGAGACGGCAGAGGTGGGAGAATGGTATGTTTCTTCTCTCTCTTATTGTGATTTTGGGGAGAGTGTTCTTATCGCGTTGAGCTTGGATGTCTTTAGTGTTTTGGGGGCATGGATGGATAGAGTTTGGGAGTGATGACACATCACTTCAGTTTGGTGATTTCGACAAACAGAAAGATGAGAATAGAGAGAATTGAAGATAGAGGAAGCATAAGCTAACTCCCTATCGCATCAGACCGTTTCCTCCACGTCCCCAACGCCCAACCTCCCCTTCCCTCCGACTGGGAAATCCACCCCACCTACCCAATCCACAACAACATCCCCTACTACCTCGCCCCCCTCTGGGACCTCCGCAACGAAGCAGCATCCAAACATGCGCGCAAGCCCTCCACCGTTTCCAAAGCTGCCGCTGCCGCCCGTGACGAACAAAAAGGCCGTATTCCACAGGAACTCAAAGCTAAGCTTAAGCGTTCCAAAGGCGCCAAAACACTTCTGCAAGAACTCGAGGAGGAAGTCAGGAAGTTTGTGAGAGAACAGGAGAGGCTTGAACGACAGAGGGGAAGTGGGAGGGACTCTGATGGCGAGCCGGAGTTGGATAGTGAGGATGAGGAGATCGTGTTTATTGGGCGGAATGGGCGGATGAGTGATGTTGTGAGGGAGGAGAGGGAAAGGGCGGAGATGTTTTTGCAGAGGGAGAAGATGATTTGGGAGGGGGCGGTGGATGATCGGGGGAGTGGGTTTGGGTATGTTCTCTCCCCTTGTGATTTCAGGTTGAAGGCCTTGCTAATATTTTTTTGATAGGCGTTGGCTTGTCCATTCTATTGCCGAGTATTATGGTCTCTCCTCGAGATCGGTTACGGTTGGTGATCCGGCGAGACGGGAGGCTTATGTGAGCATCAAAACCCAAGAGGTTAAGATGAAGACTGGTCGGAAGGTATCTTCTTCTGGTCTGATGGGAGAGTTGCCACGGCCTTTGTATGGTCTTATCTGATATCCTTTCGTTCCCAGCCCTTCTTCGTCGCCAGATGAGGAAGATGGAGTCGAGAGGGGAGCAGTCTCGAGACTATTACTTACCCTTGTACCTTGTCTGATTATTTTTGCGCGCCGATCGTACTTTTAAGATCGGTGTATGTA
>LLCD01001409.1:0-11129 GCA_001414355.1 Hymenoscyphus salicellus
GGCTATACTACTTGCGCTAACACTAACTATTTAAAACCACAGCATGTTAATTCGGAGTTGACCACCCATGGCGCTCCATAAGTACATGAACCCAGTATTCCTGCTTTAAAACTAACTAATTAATCTATTCTTGTGGTATTCTATCCCATTCTTCTAAGACCATTTGTTACATTTCAGCCTCTGTAGTTGGCTGCCGGCGGCGTCTGTGCAATACCTGTTTAATTCTCCTCCAGCACTTCTTAATAGGGTTCATATCAGGGGACGTTGAAGGGTACGGCATTAGTATAATTCCATGTGCTGTACGGTATCTTGTACAGTAGTTCCTTTTCGACTTATGACCGTGAGCTAAGTTGCCGTCCTCTATAAATAAGGGTTGCGCAGAGGGTTTAAGTAAATGTATTATTTGCGTAAAAGCCTTAAGAAGTAGAGGTAGACACTTAAGGACCTGGGCTAAGTAATCCTTCTACGTAAGCGCGCCACTCTTATCTAAACCTTTTATAAAGATTAATAGACTTCTATAACTATAACCAATAGCTCCCTACACGTGGACTGGCGTTGTGTGGCCTCTGTGAAGCTGGTGCTGAATACACGTCGGACAGCACCTCTCTCCACGCATACGCGATACTCTTTGCTTTGCAGTACGTCCTCCTACAAGGAAAGTGACCTCGTTAGACCAAAGGACCTTTAGCGATTCTACCGTCTAGAAGATATGTGTGACTGCCTATAAGAAGCGCGCGATAACTTATGCTACTGTCAGATATAGCTTTTGACAAGTAACACAGTGAAAGTAGCTGCGTTAGTGGAGTCTCTTTTGAAGGCACGACGCTGTTACGTTGAGCTTAAGATCTGCGACGATTACCTCTCAATTAAGACACCTATTAGTATATGATTTAGAGAGGTACTTAATAATCACGTTAACTTGCGCGTCTTTGAGCTTTTGAGGTCGGCCGGTTCTCCCTTTGCGCTTTCTTTCTGGTGTAGTATATACGAGAATATGATCAATTGTCGTGCCTTTAAGGTGGTAGCGCTCTTGAAGCTGTAGCTTTGGAACCTTGAAGAAGAAGAGCTGACGAACAGCTTTTTTATGCTTTGTAGATATCTCAAAGCCCGGTTTATGGTCAAAATCAAGTGGGGGCGTGGAAGGGGGCATTTTGAGTATGTTTTTGATGGGGTTGAGAGCCCATTTTTTTAATTTCCTGCCCTGGGCGCACAGACTTATTCCATTAGACTCGTAACTATCACTAGTCAAATTCACAATCCTCGCTCCCCTCGGCGCAGCCAAAATCTTCCCCACAATCAAATTTGTAAACAAAAAATGACCAAGATGATTGATCGCAAACTGCAATTCAAGGCCATCTTCAGTTTTAGTGAAGTCCTTCACAGCCATCACACCAGCATTGTTGACAAGAATATCGATATGATGAACCGACTGGTTGATATTTTTCGCTGCTTCTCGGACTGACGAGTTACTCGCAAGATCAATTTGAAGAAAAGTGACTTTGATATCTGTATGGCTGGCTTTGAGGGTGTCAATGACTGGCTGAATTCTGGACTTGTTTCTTCCGGTGAGGATGATTTCAGCGGGTTTTCCGGTTGCGCGGGAGAGAGCTGTTTGAGCTCGGAGACTTTTGTCCGTAGGACCTGTGATCAAGACTTGAAGATTTTAGCTAACAATCTGAGTTCAAGATTCTAGGCTCACTTACTTGTTTTCCCTTTGACTTGATCGCCAAATGCTTCAAGGACCTCCGCATTCGTTGTGGAAAAATTGAAAGGGGCCATTGGTGCTTTTCTTGGTAGAGAGGCTTATTAAAGAGAGAAGAATGTGATGGAATAGTTATCGACATTGTTAAGAGTACCTATTCCGGAGGACTTATATGAAAGCCTATTTTCCAATGGTTTGAGAATGTTGTTGTTTGAGAGAACAATACAGAGAATCTCCGCCGAGATTCGGTGCTTCCATTGTAAGCGTTCGTCATCAATACGAAGATAGGATATCAAAATGGATATGGCAGGTAAAATAAAGCAATTGGGAGTATTTCAGATGTAAACATGCATGAGCTAACGATAGGAGTTTGAATAGCGTGAGGGGATTCCGAAAACACGGAGGGTCGGAGTTTCAACAGATTCCGAGGTCACTCTGTAAGAAATATGGGCTTTGCTCCGAGTACACCCGCTTTCATAATATGTGCGAAAGGATCTAGGACAATTATATTCATTCTCTAAGAATATTTAGGAGAATGGTCCAAAATCGTACCGAACACGATCATATTTGCTCATACATATAAATGATAATTGGAACCCGAAAAACGTCGGCAAATCATTGACCAAGATGCTCTCAATCTCTGACTCAAGCAGAAACCCGAAAACCAACACGACGACGAGCAATACCAGTACCCCCAGCGCTACCGGGTTCAAGCGAAAGAAGCCATATAGAAAATCAACCAAAGGATGCCAAACTTGCAAAACGCGAAAAACCAAGGTGATTCAAATCTGCATCACTTGATCCCCTAGATATTTACTGAAACTGTGACAGTGCGACGAAAAACGACCATCCTGTGGGGGTTGCCTCAAATATCGCAAAAGTAAAGGGCCATGCATGTATGACTATGAACCAACACTTGTACATCGAGCGTCCATCGAATCAGGCAATAAGATCCAAGTCCCGAGAAACAATTCTGGAACTGCCATAATTTCTTCGCCAAAGCTCTCGAATATTGGCAACACCAGCAGCATGACACTTGATCCGTTCATGAAATACCCCGCAAAGAATACGCCGGAAGTTCCCATGCTTGTAAATCATTGTACGCAGTCTTCTTTCGATGCCATCCCGCAGATTTTCCATGGCCCAACTGACGCATTTTTCTAGATCTCACGAGTTTCGTGTCTCGGTCGTTTCCATTTTTCGCCGTTGGCAACTGCGCAAAGACTTTGTCTGAAGTTTGGTGGCCTGATATTTGTCTTGATCCTCTGTTGTTTAACATTGCTCTGCTTGCAAGTGCGCTTGATATTGAAAACTTGAAAGAACGGAAGAAGAATAGCATCCGCTTAACTTCACTGAACAGAGAATGCATAAGCCTCTTGCAAGAGAGAATAAACGATCCGTTGCAGGGAATAAGTGACCGATCCATCAATGCTGTCATGCTTCTGGCTGTTATTGAAGTGAGTATCTTTTCTATATACCTGTACCAATCGGTTGACACATGTTAGCGAGAACGGGGGGATTTGAGAGCCATGACAGCACATATTCGTGGCCTAAAAACAATGATTCGTCTGAGAGGTGGCTTGAAGGTTATATCTTCCACAACACCTGTAACAGCATGCTTGGTAGTATGGTATGACCCCCGCCCTGAACATGTAGTCATGTTTTATTAATCATCTGGCTTTAAAGGATGTCTACCTTGGCGATGATGCCTCCTCTGTCTTGCGGGGATGACGACGTCTTGGATGAGCCCACTGTCTCTGCTGCCAGCAAAACATATTTTGAAGACGACAACATCTCCGACTTCGTGGATCTGGGTATCGATGAGCCATTAGCAAAGACTTTTCTGGAAATTCGAAAGAAATCAAAAGCACTGGGCACCCAAAAAGATTCGAGTCACTTCATCTCTCTCTCGGCTGCTAAAGTTTATATGTTGCTGCGCCTTTTCAAAATGAGATATAATTATCATAGGGAACTTTCGCTTGATTGGATTTCGGAATGCAGCCGTCTGGGGGCAATCCTATACATTTTGTCATCCGATAGGGCAACATACCCTGACCCAACTCTCCTGATAAATACCATCGTACATAAGCTGCGAGTCGCGTTGGAGAATATGATACACGAAGAGACGAGTAATCCGTTACATCTTTGGATATTATTCGTGGCTGGCCTTTCGAGCCAGGGTGCTGAACGCAAATGGTTCATAAGCCGTTTAGGTTTTGTGGTTGAGAATATGAATCTTACGTCGTGGCATGATGTCAAGCTTTGTATAATGAGAATCTTGTGGAGCGATGGTCTTGCCAATTCCCAAGGAGTGGGGAACTGGGGGAGGGAGGTAGTGGCCTTGATAGATGATCTAGATGTCATCCCAAGTATAGTTTCGAATAGAATGGAAATTGATTAGTTGGCATGTTGTATGTGGTCTGTATATTGTTAGCATGGGAATAGAATTGGAGTTGAGAATGAGAGCAAACTACCAAGGTGGAATGAGTCTTTTGCCAGATTTAACGTAAATCGTGTCACCCTAGCACAATAATTGTGCGAAAAAGAGGGAAACTTGTATGAGACAATCTTTGACAAGGAACCTGAGAATCTGCAATCTCTTCTTATGGCGCGCTGACCTCGCAGCTTGAAAGATGGTTGTGTCGAGAAGAGAGAGGGAAAAGAGGTGGGTAGGAAAGAGAAAAGGAAGGTCGAGGGAAGGAGCGACCATCGAGTCCAGTGTGTGTTGGAGGTATCAAGAGACCCTCGAGGGCTTGATCATTTGGGGTCGCTCCTTACCTCTCACCTCGACGAACACAGGTCTGCCGCGACATGGCGAGAGCGAAGAGGGAAGGCACGACCCATACCCTCCAAAGTACAAAACCGACTTCCCCCCTCCTTCTCCCCTCCCATACATAGGTTTCTTGTCTTCGAAAATAAAATAAATCGCGGGGGAGGTAGCAACACTTTAGAAGGTGCTTTTTGAGTTAACCTCACCACCTCGGACTTACCTCCTGAATGTATAGTCTTCCAAAACTTTAGACAACCCCTCAGGTCCTTTAATCAAAGGTCCTAGACCAGGGATACCGAGCAGTTGTCTTCAAGTTCCAGTTACTTGAGCCATCCGCGAATCGCAACTGGAAGACTTGAGGTACTTAGGTGTTGCGTTCAGGTGACAAACTTCAGGAGCAAATTAAACAAAGTGCGATTTACGTTCTCAAATTTAATTCAAAAATATCGAGTTGAATTGTTTGTTTCAGATCTCTCGATCGTCCAGAAACGGCAGGTGGCGTGAAGTTGATGGAGGTCACGTGTCGTCTGAAGTTCCACGAAATAGGTCGGCTCCGTCTTAGTGGGGTGTATTTGAATCTTCAAGAGTTCGGCCAGCAATATTTTGACCAAACCAGAGCCCTTTCCAAACCCAGCCAGCCCTCAGGATCAAGTCTTCCTCTGTTTCCAACCACGTCCAATTTTACACCCCCATTCCTTTTAACCACAAAGAGGCGCGGCCATACACCGCCTAAAAGTTATGCCTTTATGACTCGGCAGCCTTGAAAGCATGTCATGAGCATACGAGAAACCTATGCAACCACCAACACTGCTACCATTTGAATAGCAGTGGGACGAAACACGCAGTTTTCTGCTACACAATTTAACTTTGGAAGTTGAGAGCGGGTAGTCATGGAGGCCCAGGTAAGCTGACAGAACGTGGGGAGGGCGGGTACCTGGTTTGTTGACCATACTGACTGATTTCTTTCTTTCTTCTGCCAGGTCGAGAATGCCATTGAGATTGTATACTCTCCTACCTCCGAACAAAGCCTCAAACAACAAGCCTATGACTTCCTCAACGAGCTACGGTCGAACCCAGGAGCACAAGATGCGTGCCTTACCCTTTTTACCCGCACGCCAAAATGTTCCGACGTTGTTCGACTGTTCTCCCTCGACATTGTCAACAATGCCATTCAGACCCAGCAGCTAGATGGGCAGCCCTTGGTTCGAGTAAAGGAAATACTCATGGAATACATACGGCGGGCGTACGGATCCGGCAGCCAGGATCAAATCGATCCCCCAGCTATTCAAAATAAAGTCACACAAACCTTTACCTACCTCTTCATAACGCTGTATAGAGAAGGGTGGGAGAACTTTGTGGACGACTTCTTGGCCTTGACGAGTCTCCAGAATGGGTCGAGGGATAATCTTGTTGGGGTTGTGTTGTACCTACGTATTTTGGGGTCTATACACGACGAGATTGCAGATGTTATAATCTCAAGAAGCTCTGCAGAAACCAAACGAAACACCGATCTCAAAGACGCTCTTCGAGCACGCGATGCACAAAAGGTGGCTACTGCCTGGCAGGAAATTTTAGCACAATGGGCAGGGCAGAATGATGGCGTGGTTGAAATGTGTCTAAAAACAATCGGGAAATGGGTCAGTTGGACAGACATCTCTTTGATCGTCAACCAGTCAACTTTAAATCTCTTATTTCAACTTGCCGGCCGCACCAATCCTTCGCATCAGGAGGACAAGGTACGTGACGCAGCAATTGATGCATTTACGGAGATTGTGGCCAAGAAGATGAAGGGTTCTGATAAGATTAACATGATTGTTTTCTTGAATTTGGGAGAAGTCGTATCTCAACTCATTGCCAGTCCGGCCTTGCATGATCTACGAACCACCTCCAGCTATGATACTGATCTAGCAGAAGCTGTTGCCAAACTTGTCAATAATGTGGTCTTTGATGTTGTGAAGGTCTTGGAGGATGCCCAGACAGACAACGAGTCTCGAGGACGAGCAGAGCAACTTCTCCAGGTGTTCTTACCGCTTCTTTTACGCTTCTTTTCCGATGAGTATGATGAAATATGCTCTACCGTCATACCATCACTCACGGATCTCCTTACATTCTTACGCAAGGCTAAGCCGCTCCCACCTGCGTATTCCGCTATGCTGTCACCTATCTTGAATGCTATCATTCAAAAAATGAGATATGATGAGACGTCCAACTGGGGGAATGAAGACGAACAGACAGATGAGGCAGAATTTCAAGAATTGAGAAAGAGGTTACAAATTCTCCAAAAGACAGTTGCTGCCGTGGATGAAAATCTTTACATTGATATCTTGAGTAATGTTGTTGGAAACACATTTCAGAACTTTGACCAAGCTGGTGGCCAAATGGACTGGAGAGATCTTGACTTGGCATTGCATGAGATGTACCTATTTGGGGAGCTTACTCTTGTCAATGGCGGTCTATATGCCAAAAGCCAGCCATCTGGTGTAGCTGCGGAAAGATTGATCGTCATGATTTCCAAAATGGTTGAATCTGGTAAGTCTGACTACTGGCTAAAGTTTATTTCGTCCACTATGCTAACTTGTAAAGGTATCGCCTCTTTTGCTCATCCTGCCATCCAGCTCCAATTTATGGAGATCTGTGTTCGATACTACTCGTTCTTTGAAAACCAGTCCCAGTACATACCCCAAGTTCTTGAGCATTTTGTTAGACTCGTTCACCACACCCACATTCGAGTCCGAACCCGATCGTGGTATCTCTTCCATCGATTTGTGAAACATCTTCGAGCTCAACTCGGCAATGTTGCGGAGACTGTGATTCAATCTATTAGCGATTTGTTGCCCATCAAGGCAGAATTGCCGTCTGAGAATGGGGCTAACGATGACATGTCTTCTGACGAAAGCGACCACTCAGCAGACGCAGCCTTTAATGGACAGTTGTATCTTTATGAGGCAATTGGGTGTATTTCTTCAACCACCACCACGCCTGTTGAAAAGCAAGTTCTTTACGCTAGGACCATCATGGAACCTTTGTTCTCAGAGATTGAACGAAGTTTAACAGCTGCCAAATCCGGAGATGCTCAGTCCATCCTGCAAATTCATCATGTTATCATGGCACTGGGATCACTCTCACATGGATTCTCAGACTGGCAACCTGGTAATCCGGCCACCAACCACCAAGCGCCACAAGCGAGTGTGTCGGAAGAATTTTCTCGTGCAGCAGAAGCTATCTTGATTGCTTTGGAAGCCCTTCGGTCCTCGTCTGATATTCGAACTGCAGCCAGAGCTTCTTTCACTAGGCTCACCGGAGTATTGGGCATTGCAATGTTGCCCCTCCTCCCTCGCTGGATTGATGGTCTCTTATCCCATAACTCTTCAAAGGACGAGATGGCTATGTTTCTTCGCTTGTTGGACCAGGTTGTATTTGCGTTCAAGAAAGACATATATGCTGTCTTGGATTCTCTTCTCACACCACTTTTCCGAAGAGTCTTTGCTGGGTTGGCTGAACCAATCACTGGAACAGACGACGAAATTCAACTTGCCGAGCTCCGACGAGAATACCTCACGTTTGTGCAAATCCTTCTAAATGAAGGTCTCGGGTCTGTCCTCGTCAGTGACTCCAATCAAGCATTTTTCGAACCCTTGATTTTGTCTGTCACGACCTTGGCAAAGACAGTGAGTAACGGAACGGGAAATCTGTCTGCGAGTCGTCTTGCCTTCTCGGTCCTTCATAAAATGGCGGATCTCTGGGGTGGTCCAAGCATTGCAGTCCTTTCCCCGCAGCCACAACAATCCACGCAAGCCCCAAGCCCTGCTTTCCCTGGGTTTGATAGATTTCTTATCGAACAATTCCACCCTATTTGCTGGGAAGTCCTCCAAGACCCACAGTTCCGTCCTGCTACAGATGCACAAGTCAAGCAGGTATTGAATGAAATTGCAGGTCTGGAGCAAACAATATATACCAAGACTGGGGATATGTTCCTCCAGCATCTTCAAACATCGTTCTTCCCTGCTTTGGGTTTTGATGGGTCGGAATTCATCAAATCGATGACCACTTCCACAGATAGAAAGGGACTTTCTGCCTACCTTTCCAACTTTTTAAAACAGCGTGGCTAGCTAGATGTACTGGGGGGAAATCAAGGAATGATTTTTTATGATGCATTTTCAGGAGGCGTTTGATAGCGGTTCTATACCACTCTTTTTGTGAAGGATAAAGCATTATGGCAGTAGCTACGGGCATATTATGGGGAGATATTCTCGGTGGAATATAGCAAGTTGCAACCCTAAAAATGCTTATGATCGAATTAGAAGCGCGCAATTCCTTTTGCTTGAAAAATCTGTGTGTCTTGTCCAGTGTCTTTGCGTTCCCAATTTCATATTGATGTCAGAAATATATGAGCTAGTCTAATAACTGTATCATAGCAAGAGAAGAAGTTCTGTAATTCAATTCACGATTTCTCACCTGTATCTCACAAAGCTAGAGGTTTTAGTTCCTGACTTTTTGCATCACAACTCCAACGCTGCCTCTTCCCACTCCCAACGGTTTCTAGCTCTACGTCCTTTTAGCGTGGTAGTCATATTTCTGATGTCTGAATGTTATGATGGGAGGGAGTAAAAAGGGTGTAATGTTTTTGAATCCCCCAGTTTCCAGATCCTCACCACAACAATTTTTTTGACATTGACTTCTTGGATTTCATCTATTCCTACTTCAGAATCCCTTCATCTTTCCAAATTCTCAGTTTTCCATCAATAACAACTTGATAACAACAACGACTTCACCTGACAATTACTACGACTATCCAACGACTTCAGCCACTTCACTCTCCATCACTTCTTATATACCTACTCTTTGCCCAACGCTCCTTCCCTATCCACCATGTCTGTCAATCTCGCGACTTCCGGTGCCACCACCATCGTTGCCTCCACTGCCACCAGCCCCGTGGAAATTAAGCGCCAATTCCTCAAACGATCACTCAACGCTCCTGCCACCATTTCTTTCAAGCGTAAACACCCAAGAAGAATACAATTCGAAGCCCGCAAGAGATCGGTTGCCAAGTTTCTCAGGAAATGCCACTCTTACGACCATTCCCACCACATCCCGGGTTTCGTCTCCTTCTTCGAGACCACCCATCCAAATCCTGTCTGCACCAACTGGCTCAATTTGCACCCTGGAGAACAAAAGTGCCAGTGTGAGGACATGTATAACTTCCTCGAAAATTTGCGAATCGAAATGGAGATGAAGAGACATTTTCCGCTTAATCTTCCTCCTTTTCCTAAACCTGATTCGGGTCCTGTCAGCCGACCTATTAAGGAGGACGAACTTGCGCCAATCCCATCGGAATTTGACGAGCTCCTTATTTGGGCGAGGAGACTTGGGTCGAAGAGGAACCTTGAGAGGAAGGCGCGGTGCGATGCCTCTCTTAAGGCTTTGGATGAGAAGCGGAAAAAGGAGGAGCTCCTTCCTAATCTCACACCTTTTCCCAAACCGGGTTCTGGTCCTTATGCCAGTCTAGCTAGTGAGAAGTGCGAACTCGCCCACCTCGACAAGTACGATCGTTATTTCTGGGAGAGTCTTAATTTGGAGAGGATGTTGGAGAGAAAGGCCAGATGCGAAGCCTCTGTTGCTGCTTTGGCGGAACAGTATCCTGATGGATGGAAGATGGGACCTGGAATTCCTGAGGATAGGCCTGAACCGATGGTCTTCTCGAGGAATCGTTATGAGGTTTTGCATTCCGAGGATGATATGTCTTCGTTGGATCATGTGTCAGAGCCCGATGATGACGAAGATGAGGATGAAGAGTATGTGGTCGTTGAGCAAGACGAATTGTACGAGGCGGATGATGAAGATGAGAGCTCCGTTATTTCGAACAATATTCCTACTCCCTGTTTCGAGACAGAAGAGGAGAGTGCGTTTTCTATTATGAGGGATGAGATAGATAGGAGCTACGTTGTTGTGAACAACACTCCTAGTGTCGTTTTTGGGGATGAGTTGTTGGAGTCTGAGGAGAGTGAGTTTTCTCTTCTGGGGGATGATGGGGATGACGAGACTGTATACCCACCTTCGGTTCTTGATCCTCTTTTCGAAGCCATCGTTCCCCTCCTCCACGATCAATCTTTGAAGTTCGACGACTATGAGGACTATGATTCCTTTGGTGAAGATGATGGATTTGGGGATGAAGAGGAACCCCGCGACATCTCGTCTGGTGCTAGCCTTCACATCTTTTTGCAGTTTTGACAGAAGACCATTTTTTGAAAGACCATCACTCTTTTGAATTGGCCGCTAGGATGTTGATAAGCTACTACCTCACGATTTTATAGATCCTTTTCAACGCTGAAGATCTTTTCGGAACTGGCTGAACTGGTGAACGACTGCCACTCGACCCTCCATATCTCTTTCGACTACTGGATAATCTTCAACATTGATTTAACCATTGAATACCCCTCGACTCTTTGGATGTTTTCGCCCTGTGCACTTCTCGGAATCGTCCGTTTCTCGTTATGGACTCTCTTCGAGTCTGGCTATAATCTAGTTGTACTACGTAGAAGTAATTAGAGGTAAGAGAGATAAGCTTCTAGTTCTCTAACACTCCTAGAATTACTCTTTAAGAGTAAGGGATTCGTTGTCCATTGTCTAGATAGTAATTAAGGCTCTAGCGGTTAGTGT
>LLCD01001410.1:0-11126 GCA_001414355.1 Hymenoscyphus salicellus
CCCGTTGTCTCTCCACCCCACTACATCTCACCCCATCAACAGGGGCCACAACTTGTGATCCCTCCATCGACAGGGACCACAACTTATGATATTCTCCACATCTTGTTCTACCACAACTTGTGATCCCTCTATCGACAGGGACCACAACTTGTGATATTCTCCACATCTTGTTCTACCACAACTTGTGATCCCTCTATCGACAGGGACCACAACTTGTGAATTCCTCCACATCTTACAATACCACAACTTGTGGTCCCTACATCGACACGACCACTGCTCGGTGAGAGAGGCGGATGTAGGCATCGTATGGAACTCATTTCGACCTCGGGCATCCGTAAAAGCACAAGTCCATCCCTCTGGACGCGAGCAGCAAGGGTCGTAATCAAAAGCTGAAAAGGTGGTTGATGTCATTATTGTTGGCGATGGCGTTGATGAGATGGGCCTGGGAGGGACGGTGATGTCTGCAAAGGAGTGCAATAACAATTGTCCCCTGGCGTAGGTAGGTCATATCTACTCCGGTCCACCGAGGCTAAGCTCACAATTTTACGGGCGAATATCTTCAAGGAACCGAGAAAAGGATATTGGCGAATAATGCAAGGACGGTTGAGGTAACAATCCTGGAGCAAGTCGTGCGGGAATATTCTCTTCAAGAGAACATGATCTTTTATACTGCTTTCTGCCGCAGCCGAAGGACGCACCGTTCAAATTGCATTACTGCCTGTGTGTATCCTATCCTCCCCTTAAAAACCCTGCCAACGAGCTAGTGACCTTATTGCCGGAGGCGTGATGAGATCTGTTCACGCGGCTAATTCAAACACGGCATGCCCAATATCTGCATCATTCCAGGTCGGTGTATCAGATTCATTCCTAACGACCAATGGGATTGCTAATGTAATATCCAACTAGTTCGACTTGCTAGTTGATTTTGCAGAGCTAGGATAAGGTCGAGCACAAGACATTTGACAACTACGTACATGAATTGGAAGTCATACATGCGGTGGAACCCGTTGAAAAGACACATCTGCTGAGTTGTACTTGCTGCCCCAGAATTTGTGAACTACCTCCCTGATAGGAGAGAATGATGGTTCGGGAAACAGACCAGATGAGCATTTCTTAGTTATTTCCTCGTTAGAAAAAGAATCTAGCTCCGGGAAGGGCCCATCCGTCACTATTGCCTGTCGATTGTTGTGCCATTGTAATTAGCGGGACTTAGAAAAGGGTTCTCAGCATAGGATTTGCTAGCATCGCCACGGTCAAACTTTGGCCCTGTCTGCAGTTGCCGCCGATCAACTAATCCCTTCCCACGATCGTTATATGACTGGTGCTGAGCTTGCGCCGGTGGATCTATCTGTTGGTCTGGTTCTAGCGGACTCCACAATGGCATTTGCTGGTGTGAAAAGCTAGCAGGCCAGGGCTGTGAATGTGTTGTACTCACAAATGGCGTACCGCCCGTCGTTGGGAGCACTAGGGGTAGTGGTGAGGTCAAGTATGGGGTTTGATACTGGCCGAATGCTTTCTGCGGCGGAGGAATATTTGATAGCAGTTGAGTGGACTGGACACCTGATTGGGGTTGTAGGTTATTCTAAACAACATCGCGGGTATATATCCAAGGGAAGGGTGTATGTTGCGCTGCCTGGGAAGCATCGTCCTGCTCTTCGCTAAGATTAGAGAAACTTCTCTTTCGACTTTGAACTTCAGCTAATCTGACGTAACCTTTGCTCCCAAGGTTCGTCTGCGAAGTAGACCAGGGGTCTACGTTGCTTGTTCGAGAAGGCCGAGAAGGCTGATCGGTAACAACGCACTGCTCGCCTATTATCAATGTTAATCAATTGTGCCAAATCCATTTTCGGAGGGCTGATTGTCTGCTAAAAAAGTGAGAACTTACTCAAACAGTATGGAACAGGTGTGAAAGCTTGAACCTGAGCTGCTCTAGCAATCCTTAGCCTCGTAATATGGCCTGGCAAGGTGTCTTCGGGTATGCTTGAATCAGAGCCTTCACGTTGCTGTACTGGAGCGCGAAAGTCATTCAACAAGGCCTTGTCAGGCAGTTCGAGGTTGTTTAGAACAAATGTAGCTGATTGAAGGCCAGTGTCTGCTTCTTTAGCCTTGCGCCCATCGGGTCTCCACGTTGCTGTCATTCTGATTTCTTCACCAATTTGCACCCCCAGACAGAGCCAGCACCGGCGCTTGCCTCTCACACGTCGAAGCGCGCGGATATTAATACCCGCGAGGGCTGGCGCTAAATGCACAAAGCCGACGGGACGACTCTCGGATGCAAAACACTAAATCGCAGTTCCGGAGATATATTCAGTAGTATCTTTGTTCGGGGCGCATATCACAATAGGGCTCGCATCAAAAGTTTTAGCATTAGCATCTATATCGAAGTATATGTCTACCTTCCGAACGCCCTCTGGGACAAATTCACCCTAGAACTTAATAAGCTAATATTCCCATGCATAGGATAATCTCACCTCTTTCATAATCTTCTCAGCGCAGTTAAAGAAGTCCGCATCTTCGATATCTTTCTTAGGAACCGCTACTCGACTAGCGTGCCCGCGGGGTCGCTACACCTCTCGAGCTAAAGTTATCCGAGCATACTTGCCTCTAACGAGATCGGGATAGGTGATCCAGAAGTAGAGACCACGTACTACGGCATTTCTATAAGAACTCTGTTAGTATTAATATAAGGCTTAGTTAGATAGTACTTACGACGACTGTTCAACTAAGTAGATAATTTGTTTGTTAGAGCTAACAATATTGTTTGTCTTTAGTATAACTCTTATAAGAGGTATCATCCTAGCTACTTTAGAATTTCCGCCAGAGACAATAATAAGCTGTAAAGAGTAGTTTAGTTCTCCGAGATAATTGCTAATTCGTTGGCAAGTTTCGTTAATTGGCGGTTTCATAATGTAAGCTATATCCTCCCTAGGGCAGTGTTAGGTTGAGACTGTAAATCGTTATAGTAAAGACTCACTCTATTAGTACGAAACGGGGCGCACCTTCTAGTACAAGGAACGGATACTCCTCCTCCTCGTAGTTGTGTAGAGACTACTACGGCTTTGAGCGCTTGTGAAAGTAGTTAATAAACGGTTCAAAGATAGCCTTTTCCGCCTCCGTAGATAGCTGGATCCCAAGCTTAGTACGTAAGACTTTAATAAATCGGTTATCAAACAAATCCCCTCCAATTACAAAACCTATAGAGATTTTCAGCTTGAGTCCTATACGCTTGAACATCATAAAATACCTAGTAGTGCTCTTAATTCGTTTATTGTGGGAGCAGAGCCGTCTATTTTAAAACATATTTCGGAAGTCGTTACATCCTAGTTATAGAACGTTAGTCTACTTTCTATATAGTAGGAATATATACTGCGGTGCTAGCGCCGAGGTCGATTATTCCCACCGCAACTGTTAAGTCCTGTCTCTTCCTAAAAGTCTCCTTCTTTACTAGCCTAATGTTCTCCTCTATCGATGTTAGATGAGCATAAGTAACGTAGTCACTTTCGCTATGGATATAAATGTTACTAAGGCCGCCCGCTCTCTGGATCATTGCTCGAAAGCTCTGTACCTCATCAATCCCGTAAGATTAAGGTACTAAGACGACCTAACCTTTCGTAGGCTGTCTACTACATTCCTTCGTAGCGTACTCGATTATAAATTTAAGGAAGTCCTCTGTGATTTATTGCGGAGATCCTAATTTAAGGGTGTCGGAAGTATCTTTTAAGAGAGATTAAGCATAATCGTACACTCCTGAGTGAGGTAGAAGAGCAAGCTTCACTTTAGATACAAGTATTTCGCCTTAGCCTTTGCGTAGTCTAGTGTAGCTAAATGCTACGGGAATCGCTGGTTCCTCGCCGTTCCGTTTGTATACGATATTTGACGGTGCTTGTAGAACGAGAGAGGGCGTTCCTGCTTATGCTCCTGGATAGTTTCCGACCTGTGTACAGTATTTATCGTTTTTGTTGCTCTATGCCATTCGGACGCCTCCAGTTCCAAAATCAATGAGGATATAGTGCTTTGGACGATGAGAGCTTAAGGTAGAGGCCATAATAGGTATTCGGGGACGATAAAGAGGATCGTAGGTCGGACTTCTAGGAGAACGAGTGGTCTAATTCTGTTAGCAATTATTCATGCTGTGAGAGGCTCTACTAACCTCTTGAAATATTATAGCAGGTAGAACGTAGATGCTTACAAGACTGCTGATTAATACAGCGGAATGGATTGCAGACTGTAAGTCATAAAGCAATCTAGAAGGGAATATATAGAATGTCAAAGAAAAGCTTTTCTCGAGAAAATGAAGACGTTAAGGCAGATAATGTCGACTCCTCCTAAGATAGAGCGGATTCCTTCCTTTATTAAACGAATGGGCGGAGTCGAGTAGTCCAACGATAGAGCACTAAGTGAAAGTAGCCAGGGGGTTTCGGAATTATTTGGTCTCGTTAGAAGCAATAATCTCCGATGTTGAACGGTCTTCTGCTGCCTAGTCTCTACGGTCCAGATAAAGTTAGAAAGGTATAGAGTAGATAATAGCCCCGAACTAAAGGTCCAGAAGAATAGCAATGGGTAAGAAGCCTGAGCCGGCTCCTGAAAGGTAGATGATGAATGTAAACATCCTGTGGAGAATCTCAAGTGTTATAGAAACTTAAAACGTAATTGCTCTAAACTAGGAAGTAATAAAAATTGAAAAGAGCAAGAGTACGAGGTCAGTTTCTGAAAGCCAATTATAAAATGAGATAGGGAAGTGGATTGAGAGGAATAAAACAATTTTATATTATCAAGTTCTAGAGTCTTCCTCATATGAGGCAAACCACAAGTCACCAATATTCTCCCTCTATAGTTTGCCTAGTCTCCCTTCCCTCTGACGCATTCGTAGCTTCTATGTAACTCTTACTCCTCTCCGCTTTGGCAAGCCGAATTCCTTCCATAAGGTAGTAAGCCGTGAGAATTTTGGCGTCGGAGATAAGAAATGCTTGCTAACCTTCATCCACATAAACCTAGCAGAATACGTCCGCATATGCTCGATAAAACGTCCCCATCCTCTATGACTTTCTGCGAGGAGGATCCCACCTTCCAAACACTCTGCTAACTCTGCATCGGAAATTGGTGTGTTGTGACCACAGTAACTTCCTCTAATTGAATACCCTGTCTGGGCATCGATCAATCGGAATGGCCTGTTATTCCTTTTGAACCTAGTTTAGAGCAGCTGGATCTAGTACCAATGACGAAAAAGAATAAAACGCCCTGCCCAAGAAGCCGCTAAGGCGCTTGTAGTAATATCAAAATACTAATCGTAGAACTAGATTTCTATAATATTTAGACGTTTGAAAGATATGATTTTGAACCCTTCAGCCATTTTAGTGTGGAATTCTAGGTGCTTGCAACTATAACCGTCTATACTAGAGATCCCAAGAGATATCTCATAGGTCACTCCAATCTATCACCTAATGTGAGCACAAGAAAGAAGTGTCGAATAGCATAACTCACAAGGTGATCCGCAGAACTGTGGGAAGATACCGTTCTTTCAAATGTACTTAAATCAGGATTGATAAAAGCAACGGGAGGAGGATATTCTAGCATCTTGACGAGTACCGATGAATGAGTGAATGAGGAAACCAAAATAAGGCAAACCTTGTACTACAGCAGTGAGCAACGGAGGCGTATGCAGATTGCCTTGTTCCACAACCTTCTTATACATATCTCATAGACGGCCCTATATCAATGTGCATTGGTTTTAGATGAGAATATTAATACTTCTGACCAGAACGTTAGACTGAAACTGAACAGTTGCCGTAGACCCACTCATAATCGGACAAAATGGAACTTAAGTGTCGCCACTAGTGAGGATGTAGAGTAGAAGTAACCCTAGGTTCTTTCCCAATTGAACACCCCGTTAATGTGGTGACAAAAGAGGATTCTTTCTAAATTAGGCACCCCATTGATGTGGTGACAAAAGAGGGTTCTTTCTAAATTGGGCACCCCATTGATGGGGTGACAAAAGAGGCATAGTCAGATGTTAGCGCTAACGCTAAGCATCCTGGTTACAGTCTACAGCCGTCACCACCAGATTACGACGCTAAATAAGCATTTAATATTTTGTTAACAATGACTAACAACGTGGATGCCCTACAGAAGGAAATCTTATAGCTCAAGAGTCAATTGTCATATTATAAGTAGCATCACCAGTGTTGTGTCTTGAGAAAGCAAGCCTCACCACCTCCAGACGAGGATTACATTAATAGGCCTCTTACGAATTGTTTGCAGCTTCCAGCGGCCACTACCTACGATCTCCCTTCCACTATACGCGACCTTCCTCCCACTACCCCCGACCTTCAACCTACGGCGGAAGCTGCCAAGATACTTACGATCATCGAATTTGAACCACAATCGCTTAAGCCACAGACAAAAACAAAATCATTACAATGTAGGGAGTTGCCATAGCAAAAAGTTGCGGATCAGCTGGTAGCTAAGGTGCCTGACGCCGTACAATGGACTACGACAAGGGAGAATTTAGGATGGCGGTCAACAAGGGACATCATTTCCAGCACCTGTAATAGAAGACGACAGCTTATACTAGACACAACCTATGGCTCAGCTGGTGGGCAAACACCTAGCAGTAGTCTACAGGACACTACCTATGATCTTGTCGCCCTAGCAAACGATTATGCTTGGGCCACGAAGAGCTCTTAGATGAATGCAAACTTTACTTGTTTGCTAGCCTCATTCCAGGAACTCATTTTTGCCTCCTTATATATAGTTTTAGAACAATATAGTACAAATGTAACGATTGTCGACAATGCTATACGCATATACATCAGCAATTCAACCTCGAAAAGTCTCAAGCGGTTGCGATACGGTGCTGTCTAGGCAAATCGGATGATTGTGAAGTTGGCCAACATAAAGGGATGGGATTGTTACCAGGCTACAGAGATGGTCTTTCTTTGTGAGTATTTTCCTAGAGAGTGGATACATAGTAAGCTGTTAACATTCTCAGGCGGTCTCTCTCTCTCTAAGTATGGGATTCTCTCTGATTCTAGTAGCTCACTGGCCCATGTGAATGATCTACTTGCCGCTTTAAAATACAAAACATCAAGCTCTTGTATGCTTGAAGGCGCCCCTCTTTTAATACCTGTGCTTATAAAAGCGCTGATAGGTGATAAATTGACGTGACGCCCCTTTTTCCAGAACAGAGAAAACTATTTACTAACGTATTTAGATTAAAACAAATATGTCTTCCTCTTAGATATCAAACATTAGCACCCGAAGAACTAGTTCCGCTCTATTCTTTGTATCAAAAGATTCTTAGCCCCCTAGAAGCTACATCACCAGAAGGCAGCCCGCCTGCGAAGAGGCGGAAAACGAACCATGAGGTCACACATATAGAGCCAAGCTCGAGAGCCTAGGCACAAGAGAACTTATCAACGAACATGGAAATTTCGCCGTGGTATCATATAGTAGTAGAGGTCCCATCAACAAGTATGTACTACGTTGGAATAGTTCCTATCCACTGACTCGTCCTAGCTATCCCACCTCAGTCCGAATGTAGTCGAGAACCGTCTAATATTCTTTAAAATATGCTAGGTATATCACGCTATGTAGAAAACATCGATGCTTAGAACAACTAACCAAATTCTTGGGAATGGGATAGTAGCGGGTGGGATGAAATGCTACCAGATCCCTTTCTGAATATTGATCCCTTTCTGAATATTAATCCGTTTATCCCTTGTGATGGTCTTTCAGGGCACTCCAGATCCCCTGGGATCTGATGGTAGATTACTCTAATGAAACCATATCAAAGTCCCACCCCCCGTTACGCCGTATACTTGCTCTAAATCGCCTAGGAAATGTAAAGTTTCGCTGCTTTTGAGACTGTATTTGACCTTGGAGCTTCCTAGTACAGGTAAACCGTTCTCGTAAGATAAATCGCCAAGTGCAAGGATCGTATACGCGTAGTCTGTCCGTCCGGGCTTTACTGTGCATGAAGGCGCATTAGAGATTCCAGGCTAGGAACCTCTAAATCGTGTCTAGACCTCTGTTGGGGGTATCTAGAGAATTCGAGCTATTTCGGTCTTATCACCCAACTATTCGATCAAGTTAGTATGGCTGTATTAGCAGTAGATGTCTATGCTTACCTGCAGAAACGTGTTCGATGCCACTCTTGTCTTAGCCTGATGACTGACAAAGGTGACGGGTTTTCCTTCAACGGCTTCAATCGCTGCTGCGAGGATTTTACCTCGAGCTTTATCAGCTAAATCAGCAGATATCCCTGAGCCCTTTCCAACATCAACAGCTGGGTGCTCCTTCGATGTCGACATTGGTGCGTGATCCTTAAAGGTTTCGTCGCAGTGCTCGCCGGGCTTAACAGATTAAGCAATTTTTAGAGGTGTGGGCTAGCGCTGTGGCTAAGCGCGCGAACTCTAGTCATGTAATCTATTAGCTAGTATTCGCTCTCATGATAGGTATCCAAAAAGGAGTCGTTACTACTCATAGTAGAAATAGGATACTATTCAAAGATTGTATTAAGCATCCTATAAACAACTACCAGATAACAAATTCCTCAATGCTGTCTCGTAAGTGTGGCTGAGGCTTGCTAGGTGAGGGGAGAAATGAAACGCGGGGTGATGATGTATGACGGAAGATAAGGCGTAACGACTGCCCCTCAATAAATAGGATGGAATTTATTGGCGGAGGGTGGCGGAGCTGGTTGGGCAGGATAACTAGGTCATCGCTGTTGCTCAGAAATAAACTTGGGTGTCTCGTCTCTCATCTCTTGACTGCAATTCGAGAGGTTGTTTAGGTTACGAATTTGCTGGAAGAAATCCGTGGTTTGCAAACTTTGCAAGAGGTGGGGGCTCGATATGTTTGCTCAACTCTTATCTTATGCCAAATCAAATCTTCTCAGCACGAGGATATTTATCAGGATTTTCGGACTTGCATAACATACGTTGCATAACATGCGATGCCCCTAGATATAATGGTCGTGAAGTTTTCAAGCTGGAGGGAGTAAAGAAAGCTGCCTCGACATGCACCATCCTCAATAGGGCTGCGGAAACGAGCAGGGCAGTTCCAAAGCTATGATCCGAGATCAGAAATATGGAGCCAGTTACATATCCATTAGGAGAATGTGTTGAAAGTTGATCAGGCACAGCAGCTGCCAGTTTTTCTGAATATAGTAATGTGATATCGCTCCATGTGTGACATGACGAATCTAGATCCCCAAAGGCCGAAGAAAATGTAAGATTTTCTACCCTGTGGAACACTTAGAAAGTTAGATGCAACGTTGCATAGCTCATCTACTGACTACAATCAGAATGCTTTTGGCACCCTACGCCGCTCTTCTAGTTTATATAGCTTTAATTTGAACAGCACTTTGTAAAATGAATCCACACCTCTGAAGTCATTACTAAGTCAGACACGTATATTAGAATGTCGACAAGCTCTGGTAGGAAAGGCATCTGCGAGCGCTGTGGCCATATGTTAAACGAGCATGCTTCGAAAGGAGATTCGAAATGTACGAAATGCAAGAAACTTTTCGAA
This sequence comes from Hymenoscyphus salicellus, assembly GCA_001414355.1. NCBI lineage: Eukaryota > Fungi > Ascomycota > Leotiomycetes > Helotiales > Helotiaceae > Hymenoscyphus > Hymenoscyphus salicellus. Next base: position 9,532 of record LLCD01001410.1, read on the forward strand.
ATCTGCCAGGCTGAGATCCACGGATCTGATGGAAGGGGGTGGAGGCTCTGCTATATACCCTGTTCGTGCGGTGAGAAGTATTATCCCGACAAAGCAAGAGCTGCGGTACCGCTTGCACCACACGAATACAAGGCGGACCACCCAGGTTATAGACCGTTGCCTCCTGATGAAGAGTACGAAGACACGACTGAAGATATCGCCAACTCCTCTCCACCACCTCAGGGAGAAAGCTGGCTTGCCGGACACGGTCGAGCCGACTCTGGAAGTTCTGATGAACTTTCATGGGGTAAAGCAAGATATGAACAAGAAATGGGAAGTATTGGAGGGATTGTTGGAGGTTTGGATAAAACTTATATTGGAAAAGAATCCACATCAAATTGGAGTTCATGGTCTTGGAGTAAGGAGTATGGGCAGTGGGTTAGAAATCGAGAGACGTTGCCTAGCAAATGGGAGTATGAGTATCAAGTTCTGTCGGGGGAGTGGAGTGCATGGATTTGGAGCGAGTCGTGGGGACAATATGAGAGGGCCGCTAAAGACCCCGATGGGAATTGGAGGTACGACTACGAGCCACCATCCACGGACACCAGCAAGGGGAAAGGGAAGGCGAAGAATCCTATGGAGAAGGGCAAGGGCAAGGAGAAGGAGAAAGATTCAGCCGGTCCTAGCGATACTTCCAAAGGATTGTTGGTAAAAACCGTCAAGGCGAAGAAGAGAAAGGGTGTTTATTATTTCACCAACGAAGAGGGCAACGATGTAGAAACCAAGGAAAGCGATTGGAAGAAAGGTAATAGGTATGACGACGGAACTGAATATAAGTGCCTGGTGTACGTCGGAAAGAAATCCGGAAGGGTCTACCATACTTGGCAACTAGGCTGAGGCACACGTTGATAAACTGACTATGCTTGTAACCACATCCTTATTATATATATCATAACACGATACTTTTCATCAGATACCCCGTGAATCTGCCATCCAAGGATGCTGTCTGATCCTTGGTATTACCATGGCTTCTAAACTCCGGTCTCCTACTGCATCCTTTGAGCCATACGAGATTATGTGGAATGTGGCATCTCTTGAAGGCCCAAGCCTAACCTTGCAATCAAACCCATCCGGTATTGCTGCCGTAGTACTGTCAAGTTCCACTTGCTCGGTAATACTCTTCGTGTGTCTGCTTTTGTCGCGTTTAAAGCCTCGTTGGATGTCCGGCACTATGACCTCGGGGGTTAGGCGCGTGCCGTTCTTGTCCTTCTCCGGAAGCCACCAGATCCAGTGTTTGTACTCCCGAGAGCATCTAGTCTCTAACCGTGGCCAAAGTTCAGGCTCGATCTCGCGTTTTATCACGTGTCCGAATGGCTGCCATCCAAAACGGAGAACATCAGGATCTCCCAATCGAAAGTTGAAGCGAATGCGTAGAAGATCGGATCTGGGTACTTGAGCAGAAATACCCTCATAAGAACCTAAAGTATCTTCATCCAAAAATGACTGCTTAGAGCCAGTCCAGACAGCGACATCCACGTCGGGTCTAGACCAAGAACCACCAGGCTGCTCATCATGAGTTTCTAGATAAGATATTATCTTATTTAGAAACTCTAGGT
>LLCD01001411.1:0-11126 GCA_001414355.1 Hymenoscyphus salicellus
CATCCATAATAACGAATGTGCGTGATATTGCATGTTTGTAGACCTGTCCGTTCGCCAGCGTATCACTGTCGAGTGGCTGCTATGCTCTTCACGTATATCAACTTAATTATCTGCGCAGTCAAAGCTGTTCGATTGGTCTAGTCTCGGCATATTCAGCTGGAACATAAGAGCCTACTTGTGCTAAAATTGTGATGAGGGCATTCTGGCGCAAGAAGGTACTTTTTCCTGCCATATTCGGACCAGTGATCAGCCATGATCTTTGGACATCCCCAACAAAACAATCATTCGTTGTAAAGGTTCTGCCTTCCTCCCCGAGTCCTCCTTCAACTGTGGGATGTCGTCCGCCAACAATTTTGTTCGTACTCGATCCATTCAATATCGCTCTGGTCCAATTCTTCTCCATAGCAAGAACGGCAAACGATGTTCCGATATCAAGTTCATCCAGGACTTCAGCGTTCTTCCGGAGTCTGACAATGTTGTGGATAACCTGTTCTCGAAGATCTCGGAATACCCGTTGTTCCTCTGTTCGTATATGATCCCGCGCACGATCGAGACGGGTTCCCAGATCAGTCCATTCAAAATGATGGAATGAAGTTGTACTTTTGGAGGAACTGACCCGTTTCCCTTCCAGGATTTTCCGTTGGATATCTTTTCCTTTGATGTGACAGATATGTCCAAGACCGGGGCTGAAACGTAAGGTCAGACTTGGTGCTTCCAATCTTTCACGAAGGTCGTCTCCAAGCGCTGTTTTGGCGTTTGTGAGTTCAATGAGTTCTTGATGGAGACGCTCGAGGGTGGGACTTGCTGCGGGTCTCATGATCCATGCTTCCCTTTCGTCAGAGTAGTGTTCTCTTATACTTGTAGGTTTCTTCTTCTTTTTTGGGAGGAGGTTGGCATCTTCTAGTGAGCCTTCGGAGGAAACTATTTCTTGGGCCAGGGCTTGCATGGATTCGGCCTCGCCATCTTCAAGGAGGTGTTGTTGCACGACTCCTTCTTCGTCGATGGCTTCTCGAATACGTTTTGCGAGGACGGAGGGACCTTTGAGGGTTAGGCGCGAGGCGAGGGAGATTATGCATGCTTCTTCTGAGGTTGTCATTTCTTGGAGGAGGAGAGAGATGAGTTCTTTGGTTGCTTGAATGGTACTTGCTAGGGCGAGGAGATCGTCTGGGTCTCCGCGGCCGAAAGCGAATTTCTGGAGGATCCGGTGGGAGTCGTGGCTTCGGCGGAGAAGGACGGTTATTCTTTCTCGAAGGAGGGAGTCGTTGAGCATGTAGGTGACGAGATCCAGTCGAGTGTTTATGATATTTAAAGAAGTAGAGGGAGAGCCTAATTTGGTTAGCATATGTCTGAAGAAAAATTGATTCAACGTACTCAGCCAGCTGTCTAATAACCTTGCTCCGCCTTTCGTAACAGTCCGTCGAACTGTGTGTAACAAACTTCCGGTAAAGAGGTCATCATGTATTGTCTTCTTGATCTCCAGCGCTCTCATGGTGTTTTTATCAATTTCCATCATATCAAGTTGTCTCGTTGGTGGTTGTAGTTTCGTATTTGAGCCCTGCAGCCTCGCTTCAACATACTGAAGTACCGTACTGCCAGCCGCAATCTCTTCTGGTGTGAAATTATCTGCTGACCGTGGAGTTATTGCAGATTCCAACATGGGTGTCCATTCTTTCATGGGCTTGAGAGCTGATAATTCTGTGAATGCTATGATTTGACGATCCTCCTCAAGAACTTTGAGCAGTTCAGAATCCTTTGATGTCTTGAGTTTCTCATCCAGGACAATTTCTCGAGGTCCGATTCGAGCAATGAAGGATGGGAGTGCGGCCAGACTCGTAGACTGAGTGAAGAAATGGCCGGTTGACAAGTCTAACCACGCTAGACCAACAGTCGAATCAGAGAGAAGAAGCTTGTTCTCAGGAGTTTCTAATCCTTCTTGGTGATGAATGGCAAGAACGTAATTGTTTGTGAATGGGTCCATAAAATTCTCATCAATTAGAGTTCCAGGTGTGATGATCCTGGAAACCTTTCTATCGTTCATCAAGCCACCGGCTTTTGATTGCTCTTCAGCATCATTCCGGGTTTCTTCGGCAATTGCAACATAGCGATTCAAATCCTGAACGAGTATTTTGAGATATCGATCCAATTGGAAAAATGGAAATCCAGCCTATTTCATTGTGTCAGATTTCATAATCCGAGTATGAATAAGATATGGGCAATACAGACCATAGAAACATATTGATTATTAGGCGCCTTTCCAACCTTCCTTTGCGCAACTTTCAGATTCAACAAAGGTCCAAACTCATCCGCATGCTCAAAATACAGCTCATAAAATCCCCCCACACGGGTCAGTAACACGCAATTCTCAAATTTCCGAATATTGTTCTTGGCTTGTTGCAGTACAGTAGGTAAAGTCTGAGTCGGTTCCTCAAGAGGAAAAGGATCTAGTGGAATAACCCCTTGAGGAAGTTCAAGATCGAGGAGATTTGCGGTGCTGGACCGTTTAGCGCCCCTATTTTGAGACCGCCAAGGCTGACGAGATATTGGGGATGCATGATTTCGGACAGCGGGTGCAGATTTACACAAGGCGTGAAAGCTTCGTTGGGTGAGCCGACATGGTGATGCGGTCTGGAGGCATCGATATGGGCGAAGCATTGGTGTGCCTGTTGATGTCGATAAATATTGAAGCTGGAGAGATCAAAATCAAGGAGCAAAACGTGACTGAAAACAACGCTGAGGCCGAGGTCATCCCGAAAGATGGCAACAACGAACTTCTTGACCTCCGTCAGATATTTCCTTCTACAACAACTCTTTTATGTCTCAGAAATTTTTAAAACTTTAGTTAAATCATCCCTCATACCAAGACTGGTGGTGCTCATTACATCGGATCATCTTCAAAATCCTCTCCCTAACCCTGGCCTTTCAAGTCAAAATTCGCCTGGGTGATGCTCAAACCAAGGTTAAGTATCGTGTCCCTCCTCATCTCCATAAATCCCATCAAAACCCCCCTCAAACAACTCTCACAATTACATACAATGGTCAACCCCCGGCCAAAACGCTGCTCCTTCATGTTCGACTTCGATGGTACAATCACAAGAAAAGACACCATCTCCACACTCTTCAAATACGCTCTCTCAGTCCAATTATCAAAAGGTATAGACAAATCACAAGCACTTGAAGAAATTCTCTCGGAATATGCTGCAGACGTTGAATCACACGTCGCAAATTATACCCCTAAGAAGGAAGAGCGTGTTACACTTCAACAAGAAATCGAGTACCAACGAAGTTTGAAAGAGGTAGAAATGAGGAGTTTCACTCGTGTCAGCAAATCGGGGATCTTTGCAGGTATTTCGCCCGAAGAGTAGCATGCCCAGAGACTTCGCACAGAGAGAGATGGAACTTTAGGGAAGAGAATGGGGTTTGCCACTTTCATAAGCAGGCTATGGTGGGAAGGGCTGTCAAAAGGCCGGCCTGTTGGAAGGTGGGAATTGCATCCGTTAATTTCTCAGTCAGTTTTATCAGGGGCATAATGGAAACGTTGGTTGGACTAGAATGTGGGAAAGGAATTGACATAATCGGCAACGAACCCAGGGAAGAAGATGGTGTACTTGGAGGGCCTACAATTAATGGAAACAAAGAAGTAATTGCCACTTCTGATGGAAAAGTGGATGCTATGAAGGAATTATTGAGAAGGTGGGAAGAGAAGGGAGAAAGGTCGGACAAGTCTTCTACTTTGGTGATTCAGGCACAGATATTTAGTGCTTGAAAGAGGCTCATGCTAGGATCAATGTATCGGATAATGCTTATGAAAGTAGCTCTTTCATGGACACGATGAGAAGAATCGAAATGGACGTTTAACACATTGAAGACTTTAGGGACAGGAACGAGAACACTTTGTATTGGGCGCCAGATTTTAAAGAGATCAAAAGAGGCATGTTCAAATAGAATACATTTACCTATTTACGAGACACCCTCAAAGCAGGTGCAGCGAGTGGTTATCGATTGATAGCCAAAAATGATACGCGCTAATTATCTAATTTGCGCAACTACGAAGCATTGCGTTCCATACAGTAAGAGAGCTAGAAATAACTCTGCGTACACTCGACTTTCCTCACATTGTGCGAAACAACCTAGGGTCAAAAAAAAATTTGTAAGAGAAAAATCGACTCTTCGAGTCTCGTAAATACTGTAGACAAATACTTCTCATTTCCATAGACTATTTCGAACAATCAAACAAAGTGTGTGCACCCATACCTAACCTCTCTTGCTCTCCTCCTTCTCAAGCCACGCAAAAGAGTGGCAAAACCACCAATCCTCCATCGAACTAATATTTCACAACAACGCTGCAGATAAACTTTCTGAAAATAACTTATTAGTATCCACCCGTCAATTCTGCTTCTATGACTATTTTTGGTATATTTTTGAACCCCCTGGGTACTAAGCTATATGTGTCTTAAAAGTGCATCTCACGCCTTCCCCTCGCAAGTGGTGGGCTAGCAAGAACAAGCCAACCAGAATGAAGATAAGCCACGTATTAGATTAAATCAAGCGGTAACTTTGGGGGCAAAAAGACGGTTGAAAGCTCTAAAACTGCTGGTTTATTAATTTCCAAGACAATATCACGATGCGCTTTTTATCGTCTTCTACGTCACTTACGAGTAGTGGCTATTCTCGTGGCGCTCTTTTTTGCCTCGGCATTCCCCGCATTAAGGGATGTGGGACTACAGTTTGGCAGAAAGACCACTAAATTACATACAACAACAGCATTACTATCAAAACGGAAACACAAAAGACAAATAGAAAGAGTGCTGATTCTAATCGAGGTTCTCGACTCCGGGTTGTGTAATTATGGGATCTCCGAAGCTGACTCTATATATTGATACGGTAAGCCCGTTTGCTTACGAGGCTTATTTTATTTTGAGGGTATGTTTGGCGTCTTCTTTGGGGTAATGGGCGATAGTCGATGATGTTTTATTTTGTTTCGTGGTAAGCAAATGAGAGGAGGGGATATGAGGAAGATTGAGGAATTCTGAGGTTGTGATTTTCCGGGATTATGAATCTGATTTTGTTTTGAAAGAGGAAGGTGACACAGCAGTACTAGAAGTCTCGTTTGTCCTGGGAGGTCTTCTGGATCTGACCTTTATGGGTCGTTTCACTGTTCATGAAATTTGGATTACTTTTCCCCCCAGAAAGAGATGAAAAAAAGTGAAGGAGAAAATTTGCTGAAGGCAGAAACAGAATGACCCTATATTCAAAAATTTGGAGATAACCTACATCCCCATATTCCTCGGAGGAGTGATGAAGGCTTGTGGAAATACCCCACCGATCAATATCAAAAGTATGTTTCCCCCCTTTTTCTTGACTGCCGAATTCACGATTCCGCTCACCGTTTTATGCAAAGGCTCTTCTTATTTTTACTCCACTAACGGATATTACAAAACAGACAAAGACAAATGGATAAACAAAACCCGTCTCCGCTGGTCAAAACTCTTCAACATCCCAATGCTAAACGAATCACCTGAAGGCTTTCCCCCAAACACTCTCACAATCATGAGAGCACTCTGTGCACTTACGGTTCTCAAACCGGGGAAGGAGGGGCAGGAATTATTGATCAAAGTTATGGATGTTCTATTCCCTGCTTATTGGGTGGAAGGGAAGAGGACCTTTGAGAAGGAGATTCTTGTTACGATCTTAGGGGAGGTACTTGGTGAGAAATTGGCAGGTGGAGGTATGTTTTCACCCTCTTCCCCCGATAGAGACTGTCGGTTGAATTGGAAATTCTTTGGGACTGATTTGTATGGCAGTTATAGGAATGGTATCTAAGGAAGGGAAAGAGACTTTGTTAAGAAATACGGATATGGCTCTTGCGGATGGGGCTTTTGGTCTTCCTTGGTTTGTGGTTGAGAACGGGGGAGGAGAGAAGGATACTTTTTGGGGTGTTGATCATCTTGGGCTGGTGCTTAGGCATATGGGGTTGGAGAAACCAGGGAGTGGAGGCTGGAAAGCATTATTGTGAGATAGCCGGGAGGGTGGTCCCTAATTTGGTTTATCGTTATTATTTTCAATATTCTAGGAATGTTCAACTCAATGTTCAACTTGCTTATTTTGCTGTTACACGTGAGTTTTACTAGAAAGATAGGGGGCATGAAATGCAATTGTGCTGCAAGACTATGAGAAGAATGACTGAAATGAATTCTTGACACATTCCGCGCTTGCTACACTGCGGTATGTAGCCTACATATCTACAAATGAGAGTTTCAGGATGCCCTGTTAACTAATTTGTAAGTCGTACCCCCGTTATCATTTATAAAGTGCGCTTGGTATCTAGAATAGTAGTACGGGGGTACAAATCGACGAATCTCATGAAACAGTAGGCTACAACGTATACAACAACCCCCAAGGATCTCTGAATCATTTCACGTATATACTCCCTACATGCCGGATGACTTCGCAGTCATAGTATGACTATCCGACTCCCAAATCCCATTTTCTCCCCCAGTAAGTGCGTTCGTAAATACATTTCGTAAACTTCATCGTCAAATTTCATTCGTAAGCTCCAACAGGTACCCGTTCATAGCATGACAGTATGCACTTGGATATGTATCAATACACGTCACTAAGCGTACTTATACGATGAGTAACACAAAACAAGGCACACTTGTACGACATGTTATCAACCCCGCATATTCATATGCACAGGGCACCGAAGAAAAGACTTACCAGCATGGCCACTGTCCATTGATAGTCAGTCCATCACCAACATCAACAGGGAGATTGAAACGAAACAAAACAAGTATCACACAACCCACCATACCTTATCTCGAAGTTCAATTCTAAAATAAGAAGTAAATCTCGATCACAATTCATCCCCCTACATACCCACCTCATCCATCCCTTACAAGCCCCATCCACAAATTTGCCATCGCGAGAAATAGACTATTCTAGTCCCTAACACAGCTCATCCAAGTCGGCGACCCAAATCCCAACCTACAGAAACCCACCCTCTAAAACACCCAAACTAGGCAGTGCACAGGGGAACAAACATCGAAGGATTTTGTTTCGAAACACACGCACTCATCACATCATTGGTCCAGACATGAAGATCGAAAAAGACTTCTTTGTACAGATGTATTATACGATCTACCGACTCAGCCACTGTGGGTGATGCTTTTCGAATCCTTCGAGGTGAAATGGACGTGTGCGAAGGATTCAGAGCTTGGCATGCATTGCATCATGTCGATTTTTTTCGTTTCAAAACAAAACCCCTCAAGCGAGCATTGAGATAATGCAGGTAGATAGGAGTTGGTGGTGTGATGCATATTCCGTATAGGTTGTGTGTAGATCTTTAGTGAATTGGTCTTTCAAAGAATTACGGCGACATCTGGAGTTCCAATTCGAGGAAGGGTTGTACTCCACGCTAAACCCTTTCGGGCTGAGGTGGGGATTGTTCCTCCCCTCACCGGCTCCCCCCTCTATTCCAATGGCATGAATTTCGATTTTAATGATTCATGAATTTCGATCCTACCAAGAGGAATGAGACAAGAATAGAAAAGAAAAATAACTGACTACAACCGTACGTGACACAAGGAAAAACCCAGCTGCTACTCTGCAGATCCTCCCGAATGGACTAATAAAATTCCGTCCACAAAAACCATCGCCTATTTCTGCTTTACCATCTGTGTAGAGAACTCTTCGTGTTTCCAGTTTCAGCTTCTCGACGATCTTCAGATGTCAAAAATATCGCTACCATAGAATCAGCCCTGCGATGTAGAAAGAGGGATAGGTACGGATGTAGATTCGAAATATCTGTATCGTCGCTTCGAGTACTAGATGACGCAGAGACCCCCTTACTCATGCCTAAAAACCTGAAATTATATTCTTTCCGAAGCTGAAAAGCTTCAAGTCAGGAAGGACAAACAGACGGTGATTCTCTCATCCTCTATATACAAACTATTAAGCTTTGGCCGGGGCTGACTGTCCGAATCTGACAGGCCCGAGAGTGATCTCGAAAACAGATACCCGTTACCATCTCTCCGGGAGCCAAAACTCGTGGTTTTCACGGGCCTTTACCTTCGTTGGAAGACCGCAACGGCTGCTTGCAGATCTGTTGGTAATGGTCCTAGGATCCACTTCCCTCGAAAGAACCCAGGAGGAGCACGTGTGAAAACAACGTCAAATGATATAAAAATACTTGATACTTTGAAAAGCGATTTACAGTTCGATCACCGAAATCGTCCCAGTTGAGTGATTTTGCCACCAGACTTCGTGCTATCTCGGTGGTCACAACTGATCTTCCATTATGTGGGTCTCAAGGGTATTGCCCTGGTGTGCCACGGGTTTGTCTACCAGAAAGACAACCACTTGAAGGGAAGCAGGTTGAGACAAGAGGATAAACATGCAGGTCTAGGGAGAGGAGATCACAAGAGTCTCTCAGGTCGCCACGTCTCCAACCTACTCAGCAGACCCCAAATGGGAATGTTGTTGAGGCAAAATATGTTAGGTCAACCAGAGGTGGGAGGGTTGATCGAGACCAACATTACCGCGCGAAATGCAGGACTCATCACATTCCCAGTTGTCTTTGGTCCAATCATTGGAACACGATCCAAGCGATTTGGTTTATTTATTTACCATATTGTGTGGGACACCAACCAGGGATGAGTGCGGCTGCCGGTGAAGGAGAGAGAATTAGAGGATAACCTAGGGAGTGTGCATACGACAAGTACGTCGAAGAATTTGCAGTCTACCAGGAACCAACATGCCACGCAATGTTAAGGTTCTTTGATTCGTTGTCAATTGCTTTCAGGCTAGTTACCACATTTTCAAACCTGCCGTAATGCTTGGGAAGGTACGCCTGTAACCTGGAGGTGCATGCGAATGCAAGTCGACTCGTGGAGGGGAAGCCAGTTCCTCAGGGGAGTTGATTAAAGGTCTTACCCGTTATCTGCAATGGTAATCCAGTATGCTGGGGGAGAATGATAATGGCAAAATCACGAGTCCACGGAGGCATCTCTTAGCCAGCCGCGGAACTGTGCCACGGTGAAGCTTCCCCTCTAAATACCAAATGATGTCCCCCCTCTGCCAAAATTTACGCTTGGGTCATTGTAGATACACCTCCCCACGATATGGAACCTTCCCCTTTGGTGGGAGAAAGATAACCATAACATTACGCGTGACTGAATAGGTGGCCATGCTTTCTCAATGTGTCTGTACATGCACTAATATTTGGAAGCATTTCCACTGATTCTGTCAAAGCACGGCGCAGTCCGACGAACAAAACAAGGTACTTCGTAGAAATCGCCACGATCTCTGGGTTCATGTTCTAGAGAAGAGGAATCCTGCTTCAGAAATTGCTTAGCCATGCACGAACAGAGCAATGATTCGAGTTTCCGACCAGGGCCCCAATTTCTAAGTAGTTGTGGAGTATTGACGGCCAAAATCCATCTCGTGCACGCTAGTATCAATTTTGATAAGCTAAACTTGTCCAGGAAGGAGATGGAAAGAACGGGAGACTCAAACGAGAAGCGAGGAATCATCTTGAAGGATTTTAACGATAATTCCGGGCGAGCCGTAAGTCGTCGTAATCGAAGGGACGTATCTCGTGAACCACGACTTGACTGCTCGGTGCGAAGGGGTTCGGATCCGAGAAATCCGGTCTCTCACCAAGGTGAATCACTCCGAGCGGGAAGAAACATGGAGATTTGGAGATTTGACGGGAGGCCAAAAGCCCGGGAAAGAGACGACGCTCATTAAACCTTCTTTAGATCTTCTTCAGGGCTTCTGTGAGTTCATGGCGGGCCTACCGTGCCTCCGGATCGGAGCGAGTGGTGGAGCAACAGTATGGGGTTGGTAAAGGGCACAGTGATCAAGCCCGGAGAAGCGATTGCTGGCCCTAAACACTCCCCATTATTTCGTACCTGAACCGTGCCGGCGATTGTACCTATGTTGTGGTGCGGCACAATGGAAGGCGGTATTTGTCTAGCGACGGCACGGCCGTAGCGAGTTCAGAATACTTCATGCCCTCAAAACACCAATGGAGTCTTTGCGAAGACTAGAGTGTCTTCTTGCTTGTGTGGTGGTGAAGTGATAATTGTGATGCTCGTGGTGCTCAAGGACATAAGATTTGCTGCCGTTCCATCAGCGATTGTTTCGAGGTAAAGGGGATTCACGAGAACCTGAATCCGCTTCCATACAAGATGGCTTGACAGCCCCGTACCACGTCTCTCATACAGCACGATACATGGCTGGTACCATCTCCCTAGCCAGCAATTTACGAACTGTCCCAAGATGAGTACTCAGTACCTCCCTCGCAATCATCTTCCGTATGTAGTTTCATTATCGAGCAGAGTCACCATTACACAATCGCCTGTCATCTGTCTGACATCGAGACTTTTCATGCCGTTTGTCTGGTATCGTTTTGACTATGTCAGCTAGGGAAGAGGAAGCGGAACGAGGGAGCGGAGGAAGAGGTTGGGGATGGAGGTTTGAAGTTTTGTTTAGCCAGGTTCATGAGATGAGGATGTGAATGATAGAATAAAACATTCCAAAGACATAGCGAACACGAACTCGAATTTGCGGAAGTGGATGGTTGGCCAAGGCGTTCTGTCTGATGGTGTTATAGATATCGATGTAAATTTAGATACATGTTCAATGTACCTACTCCAGATGCGGTCTTCAGTTCATGGTAAGTGGGTCCGGGAAAACCATTAATCCGACAGATTTCTAGAATACGACCAGCTACGTGTTCAACGTCATCTAAGTATCACAGTCAATCACCCTCGCTGCAGAATGCAGTGCTGATAGCCTAACCACATTACCCCGCTTCGTATTGGTTTTTGGGAAACGGTGCATTTCAAGCTAATAACTCCGTTTTACCAGATCCGTACCTCACTTCTTAATTTAGCTCATCACGATCCCTTGTCCGACCCTTACCAAGTTTCCTTTCGTCGAATGAATCCTTCGTTGACATTAATTCTTTGAGAGAAAACTGCTGATATGATATCTTAGTGATCAATTAGAGACCGACAGAGTCAGAGTTGCAACCAGGTGGAGTGAGTGGCTACACCGAGTATTCGCGACACGCACCAAAAGCGGAGACAATAGGCCACCAGGCTCGAGGGGTTGTTGTGATG
>LLCD01001412.1:0-11123 GCA_001414355.1 Hymenoscyphus salicellus
CAGTTCCAATGAGAGGTAACAATATATGCGTGTGCATGTACAATACTGCCGAAAACAGTGCATCATGATTGCAGCCTCTCACTGCATATCTACTCTCTGCAGCAAATGTCTGGTAAAACATCGACTGGTCCACTCAGTATGTATCACCCAAGCCACCTCCAAAAATTTGGCTGATTGGCACTGCCAACCTTCAACCCTTACGGAAGAGTATGGTTGAATGGTAGGGTCACAGACTCGATCTTTCTGACCCCGCGCCTTCAACAAGGGAAAATTGGAAAATTGTTGGTTGTGTTGGTTGTGTTGCCAATCTCTTTGGATGCAGCTCTGTGAGATCAACCGAGGTGACCAATTGAATAACTTGATGCAATTGCACGAATGGAGTGACGCTATTTAGGGTAAAGATCCGCTTTATTAGCGCACCTAATGAATCGTCATTTCACCAGGGTCGCTAGGCACTTCTCCGCATTGCTACCGACAGGCTTCAATCCTTTCAGATGGATCCTCAAGAACCAGGCTTCGCAAACTCGATGAGATGACTTTGATATCAAAATCTCCGTGGCAGTCTCACAAGGCTGCGTGGAGACATATTTTCGAAACTACGAAGTAGATGTTAATTTATCCACCTTAAGGTCATTTTCCCCCAACAATTCCGCTTTCCCTGTTACCTATGGGGATTTATGAAATAAGTTAGACCCAATTGCAAAAGTGGGACTGATTGCCAGGTTAAGAAAGAGGATAAAAGAGACAAGTCTAGCCTTGCAAGGAAGTCGGCTAGGCAACTAATGACTGCACGGAATAGCTTGAATTTCAGTTATCCTTTTCGCCTTGCGGGGTGTCCCGCTACCTTTGCAAGTTATAACACGGATGCATAGTACCTATGTACAGAGTGTAGTGTATTTAAACCACTACACCCTCCCTCAGAGGATTGGTTCTCGAGTCTTCGCTTATCCCCAACCACCTCATCACATCGATGCAAGTCCAACGTCGATGCCACCACTACGAATTACATTTTCACCCTGTAAAACATGCATCCAATATGTATGCTGTTAAGACTCGAGGTTGTGCGATAGGCAAAAAAGTGGCTGGGCAAGAACGGACCATCAAATGGCAAGAATCAATCAACCAATTTGACTTCAACCAGAGTTTCCGATGAAGTTGCGAAAACCACCGCTAATCTGCGCAATTTCCAGTTCTGACCACGCCGTCGTAGTCAGTCAGCAGGGACCAGCGACACGCCCTCGGAATTTGGAGAACCGCCATTACCCGGCGTTTATTGGATCAAGATTACTGCAAGAATGACCATGTTTTGGAATAATCATGGGTGGCCAAATTGGAGGACTATGGAACTCACATCGTGCAAGTTTGGGCTGCAACTCGAGAGCCTGCGCATCGGATCGGTGCATACGATTTGGTTGCCTTGTTCTGCTGCCTTGCTTTAGCTCACTAATAAGGAGAGAGCACAGCATATGTAAGGGTTTTTGCGCCAAAGCCGACCGAGTAGGACCTCATCCGAAATACTGCAGATTTTAACTTCCTCTGAAAGTTGCAGATCACGCATATACAGAAGATTAACCACTCCACACTATGTTCGGTCCTCTATATTATCAGATGGCTGCTGGTTGAAGGGTAATATTCATAAACACCCTCTCAGCAGAATAATTGCCACCTCACGATCTATAGAACGTCACATCTTCTAGAAGCATTCACAAACAGCTCTAGAAACGTTTCTTCCTTGCAGACAGGGACCGTTGGCACCTTGTTGATTCGGAACCAACACACTCACCCTTCTCAACGCAGCAAGGCCGGTCTGTAACCACACCTGCCAACGGCTACCACACGGGCAACGAGAGCGTGGGGTTCCATGCAACAGCAAGTTTACAGGGTTCTGTCACTGCCTTCACCAAAGCTCATCGCCTTATGGCCAAATTATCCGTACAATGGGTGTCCAATTGAATCACGAGATTTTTACACAGGTTGGCCGCAAATATTCTGCACAAAGCAGCCTGAAAGATACTTGTGGTACTCGAGTGCCGAAAGTTTCTCCTGAGTGGTTTCTGCTTTTGTACTCTGTACATGCATCTTCTGTGGCATCGTAGATTTGAGGGCATTTGGAAATTGAGCATCAACACCCTTGCCATGAATCCTTTTCGATAAACTTCGCCTCCTTATTTTACATGGACCCTACGAGCCGTACTTGATATTAAAGTTTGAAAACTAACCTCTCCAGATCCAACTCTACGGATAATCAATAGCGCAATACGCCACGGTACCAAAGCTGGGGACTTTCAGCTCTCAGAATACACCAGAAGGGGCTGAAATACTCTAGCACAACCACCTCCAACGCAATATGGAGTAATGGGGACGGAATTTCTTTGCATGAAAGGTTTGATGGGAATTTGGTGTAGCCCTACAGCGGGACGGGAATGCACTTGATTGGAATTGCCAACGCAACCACGTTTCTTCCAGCTGCAATCAATTTTGCCATTGAAGAACACGAGACTCATGTTTACATTATGGACATCTAACCTTCGCATCCTTGTTGAGCTGCATGTAAGGCATTTGAGTGTGGGAAAGGAAGTGTGTGGTTCTCATTTAACGGCATGGAAACGGCATAGCCTTATCCACTTGGAAGCATTTTGGAACGAGAGGCTGACATCGAAAGTATGGCTTCGAACGGCCATTGTTCTTCGCATCTTCCACGACGGCTGCTAAAATAAACAGGGGCCACATATGCCTTGTAGGGCAGGAGTCAATCGATAACACCACATTATTAGCCAGAGACAAAGTCTGCCGAGGCAACCCCACTAAGAGGTAATTGAAGGACGCCAGCCATGGTGATGCCCTTCTAAATTCACGGAGGCCTCTGAGGCAGGTTTCGATTCTGTACTTTACCACGGGAGGGCCACGAGGCTACAAAATGACACCGAATGGTAGCCACGCACGCCGAGGAACCTGGTCGTTGGTTCAACACCCAGTCTTGGATGGGCGATACCAACAAATTAAAATGGCAGACCCCAGACCGGAGATCAATTTTTTTTTATTTGGAAATGATTAGCAATTGGCAGTGACATTCTCCTCCGAGATCAAGCCTTACCTGGCATTTTCACCGCGTAATGTGGCTTTTTCCAATTCTTCACCGGTAGAGAGGCAAATTCCCAAAGAATTGAAGAGCTGAAAAGGGGTTCTATACTCGACGAATCATGAATATGGAGTTTAACAACTTTATTGTTTGGCATACGAGGTGCAGCGTGCTTCGGAATTTCCTGGAGAAACCAGGACCAGTCATCGCCCCCAAGGCCTACTTTATGTCTTGTCTTGGTAACGATTTCCATGCAGCCGGATTAACTTTGAGGCTTAGATCGCCTCGTTTGTATGAAGCGATGTCGATCGATCTAGAAGCCTTACTTGTATTGTCTCCTTGCGTAGAGCAAGGAGATGCTAACCGTGCGACAACATTCTGAAAACTCTCCCCGGACATCTCATAGGATATCTCTTGACCAATAGTAGTCAAATATTGAGCATTACATACCTCTAAAAGCATCGCTGAAACATATTAAAAAAAGCAGGACCTGGAAACATCAAGCTGAAAAAAAGTCTTTAGAAAAACTTACCGAGGTGGCCTCGGCATTTGTAAAAAAGAAAAAGAACTAACGGACATTTCAAAACGCCACAAGCAGAAGGAGCATTGAAAGCCGCTGCAAAAAGAAAATCTAGTCCGACTTGGGCCTTCGACCATGTCATTTTCTGAGACGTTCTCACCCTACCAACAGCAGATGACGAAAAACACGATAAATGCTACATGATTAGTGAGGACTTCCCTCCAAATTCCTTCCATTATTCTGCCCCCAATGTGATTCGACCATGTGATATCCAAAACAGAATAATTCTTTTGAGCTCAATACCTGAAAATACGAATTAAACTCCACTTTATTAAGGAATCTTCTTTTTAATATCAAGAACCAATACTTCAGCCTCAAGACATACATCCAGTCGGCCCCCACGAATAAGCGATGCAAGTCATCCCAACTCACCTCGATTGGTGGTCGTTAAATATTGAACGTTACCGTTGTCCAGCCCTGCCATTTACTATCACTTTACTGCACACACACCAAGACCCGCTTGACTAGTGATGGACGGGGCCATACCCAATGCATCAATAGTTTCAATGACCTTATCGGAATCCACTCCGAGCAATTTTCATTTTGAACAGAGAAACTCCACTTTACTGATACGCCTGGATGTAACTTCATTTCGGGCATATCCCACTGGGATGGTTATCGCCCCTCTCGGTTCGAACAGCGACTTGATGAAGAACTTTGAGGAAGCTCTCAACAAGTTCTTTGCCAGGATTAACCCTCCCGGGCCAATGTTCCAACCGATCCACGGGGATTTTATCACGGTTAGGGCTCCGTCCCTTACCTTACCTCAGCCCACGAGTCGATGATTCCACGCGGAGTGATACGAGTGCGGCGCGGAAGCTAAATAAATTACCAACTTGATGAATTGGTCCTTGGTCCTTCTTGATTTCGCAAATAATTGCCTTTTTGGAATTCCAAAATGCCAGAAGTTGCGGAGGTAAAACCTATCGTATCTTAGTAGATTCAACCAGCTTCCCTTGGGATCCTGGGATCCCTTTCATATTCATGACAATCACTCACTCCGAGAAGATCTCTCTCTGGGGGCGGCATTGACGAGGAGCTGTGACCAATTGGACCCTCCAACCCTCACTTTGTGATCGGATTGGTGACTAGGCGGCTCCCAAAAGTGGCTGTGTCCAACGAGATGATATGCAAGTGAAGGCAAGAAACCGCGTGGCTCTTTGAGGTTGTAACCACGGCAATTGCAAAGAGGCGCTTAATGACGGGGTCCAAGAGACTAAAAAGAGAACGGACCTCAACTTGGTCTGCCTCTCTAACTTTGTGCCCCAATTTTTCAAGAAATGTCAAAGGAGAAAGCGACGCAGCCAATCAGCATTTGAGCTTTGTCGCCTTACGGTAAGGGAACTTGCCCGAGGGTTCTTTCTCGCTTGCTTGTTGCCGAACCTGCACAATCATTTTTCGACGCACAACCCAAGCACAACCCAAGCCTCCACCACCACCTTGCGCGCATAATAAGGACATCAATCACCTGATCCTCCTCTTCGCGAGCCCCTATTCATCATCACTGAGTCTTTCCTGTCAAGGTGACGGCGAGGTTCGTGGTCTAGTACCTGAACGTGAGTCACTGGCCGAGCGGTTGGTGAGGAAAATAAAACATAAAATCTGTCTGAGAGAACATATCTCTCGACAAACGAAAGGCTGGATTACCTACCAGAGATGGCGCTTTCTCGCGTTCCTGGAAACGATGAGATTTACGTTAGTGGGTATGTGTCGTTGGTTTTTCGAATTCTCTCGCGTTTGAGTTCACACGTGATATCACGATTATTTCTGGTCTCTTTTCTCTAGCATGTTCTCTGTTGCAAGTACCTTATAGCCTCCGTCAGCATCACCGCAATTTGAACCTACATTCGTCCCAGCCGCTACGACAAAAGAGAAAATTTGGCTAACAAAGATTTTAGAGTCTTCGCCCTCCGTCGCAAGTCGGCACTGGAGCGCTGCGGAATCACCCATATCCTCTCGATTTTAGTCTACGACTTCAAAGATTACCAGGACTTGGAAAAATACGAACATCTTCAGATTGATGCTCTAGATGTCGAAGAAGAAAATTTGCTTGGTGAATTTGAGAAGACTGGTAAATGGATCGAGGAGGCTTTAAAAAATGGCGGGGAGGATGGAGCGCCGGGTAGAGTGCTTATTCATTGGTAAGTTGAATTTTTTTCGTTCATAACTATTCTTGGGTTCGATTTTGGGTGTTCCTATCGTTTGTGCGTGCTTTTGGTTCATCGTTTGGGAAGCCATAGGGAGACAGTGTGCTTGGATTCTGAAGCCAAATTTCCTGCCTCATATTCTTCGCAAATTTACCTTCCGGACCTCTCAAACAATAATTGCTTTGAATTCTATTTCTTGCTGGGGCTGATTCCAATAGTGCTATGGGGAAGTCGCGGAGTGTGACCATCACAATCGCCTTTCTACTTCGAAAATATCCTCAGCTCTCAGTTGATTCTGCCCTCGAAATGATCAGACAAGAGCGACCCTTAGCTGAGCCCAATGACGGGTTCATGGCACAATTACAACTATACAAAGAGATGGGCTGTCCGAGTGATATTGATGCGCACCCAAGATATCAACGTTGGCTGTATATGCGAACGGTGGATGAGGCACTTGCTACTGGGACTGCCCCGGAACAAATCAGATTCGAGGATGAAGAGAAGCAGGAGAAGATTGAAGGCAACGAAAAGGAGTTGCGTTGTAAGAGGTGTCGGTATATTTGCCCTTCTCATAAGCACAGTTCGTATCAACAAATACTTCGGGTGGATGCTGACTTTCTTAGACGCACATTGGCAACGACAACGTACCTTATTCCACATGCCCCTGCCTCAACCACGCCCTCAGGATCAACCAAAAATGCCGCATCAACAATATGCACACACCACTTCCTCCACCCACTTTCATGGATGCGTCCAACTCTCTCCCCAGAAGGAGAAGATGGCAGACCCGGTCCTCTCACTGGTCGTCTCGAATGTCCAAATCCCAAATGTCTCGCGCAAGTCGGGCGTTACGCATGGCAAGGAATGAGATGCAGTTGCGGAGTTTGGGTTTGCCCTGCATTCTCACTACAGAAGGGAAGAGTCGATGAAGTGATATCAAAAGGCAAAACAGACGATGTTGGTGTTGGTCCTCAGGCAAACAGTGCTCTAGCAGGGGGGGTTTCAAGTCAGGGCAGTACAGATGCTGTGGCTGCGAAGATGAGGGGCTTGGGCATCCGACTTCCACCAGGGATGAAAGCAGCTCAGGTTGGCAAACCTAGCGAGAATCTGTGATAGGATACCCCAAGATTCGGGGTACGGGTGCTCTTCCGCGCTGGTCTCTTATCCTGGTGCTTACGGCCCGTTCATCTCGCTGATCTGAACGAAATCCTGGAGATGATGAGGGAGGGTTCTTGAGATCTCAAGGTTGAGAAGGAAAGGGGTATTGTGTATTACCGTGCCGTTGTACTACTGGAGGTTGCCTTGCTGACAGAGATGAGATGGCGCGATA
Source organism: Hymenoscyphus salicellus (assembly GCA_001414355.1). Taxonomy (NCBI): domain Eukaryota; kingdom Fungi; phylum Ascomycota; class Leotiomycetes; order Helotiales; family Helotiaceae; genus Hymenoscyphus; species Hymenoscyphus salicellus. The sequence goes on from LLCD01001412.1 coordinate 7,137, forward strand.
CTTTTCTACGCCGCGATCTCGCGTGGGTGATACGGTAAATATATCAATCTCACATCATCGCAACGCAAAGAAGAGGCTGAGTTGAGAATCCTCACGCTTTACTCGTTCTTAATCCCGATCCTAGATCACGATTTTTTCCTCTGTTCATGAGTCTGTGCCGATAACTCCCGGTACTGAGTCTTCCAGAATACTTGGGTGGCTTTTTGATACCATCTTATCACATCTTACGTACCAATCGTAAGCATGAAACATATATATTTTTCTCAGTCACTCCTCAGAAATAGAACTGTACTCTTCGCTTTTTTTTTCCCCTTTAGGATGTTACTAAACTTCTCAAACACTATAGATTTGGTCACCTTACGTGGGAATAGGTAACAAAGTTTCTTACTAAAGCGCGAAGATCTGACTTATATTTAGAGGATGACTAAAATGATAGACGGCAAGCATTTTTTACTAAGAATATTAAGCACACCACTGATATTGAGTGCGTTTTAGTTTTGTAAAATATCGAGTAAAATGTTGACCAACTTTACAATCCCATGATTCCCATCTTCTTCTAATCACCTGCCGAGTACTTGTCAGATGAATTTATCCATATAGAAGCCTTCAATTCTAATCATGATGATCAGAACCCTTTTAAATATCGCGTTCTTAATTACTAGGTTCAGTAAGATACGACTTTTCCTCGTTAACAATCTCAGATGACGATCAAGATATCTCGCTTCGAAATACATACAATTCGTCAACAGTCAGCCACAATATATAAAAGCATGTCACTCACACACCACTTCATCGCACCATCTAAAACACAACCCAGGGTACCACAAGATCACCTCAGCAGTATCGCACAATTGATATCCATGATCATACTATCCCCCCCCCCCCCCTTTAAATAAAATGTAGAGTACAGGGGTGATTTTTGTGGGAAACGGCCGTGCCCGTTACGTTTTATTTAGGGGGGGGGGGGTAGTACGACCACAGCCCAGAGCCAGTCTTTAGCCTCTAGACCACCACAATCACCAAACAAGCGAGTGACAATAGATTTTGATAGACGCCACTTTTCGATTTCAGATCCCGGAGAAATTAATTACCAAACAATAACTAATAATACACGTGCGACTCGCAAGAAACGTTGGCTGATTCGCCCAGATGGGCTGTAGGTACATACAAATACAATGTAAGACTGACTAAACAATTTCTAATATCCCAACAATAAAATCAAAACACCGTTTGACGATTCGCACACCGCTAAATTCCATAAAGCCCTACTTTTAGACCTCGTTCCCAACTTCCCAACGGTTTTGATATCCTAAGAAGTATTACATGACTTTCGTATTATTATCAGTAAGCAGTGAGTACAAAGTATCTCCGTACCAAGGTAACCCCACCTGCTCACTCGTCTCAGAACAGTAAGCATTTCATCCTGCCAACGCAGACACAAAAAGGGTAAACGCGATCCAATGGCCCCATAAAGTAAGCAAGAGATCCCGCTATGGATGGTAGGTAAGGAAAATAAATCTGCCGAAAGATCTGGAGGATTGAAAAGTAACAAGAAAGTGGCACATGGGGGGTAAAAAGTAATCGGCGACCACGTTCCCTGAATCCTTCTAGAAAACTTTAGGAAAGGGACTAATTGTGCCGCAAGAGACGTTTGCTTGTGAGATAATAGGGTACATGATAGGTAAATATACGCGCTTGATGCAAGAAGAAAAGTGGGATGTGATGTGGGGAAGGATACGAGGTGTGGTATTAGAGTGGATGGATTTTTAGGAGGCGTAGCTCGTGATTTACTACATATGTATTGTAAACGCCGCTCAAGATTGAACGAGGTAGAGGTCTTTTCTACTTTTGCGACTCGAGCAAGTTCATTTGTGGGAGATTTAATTGTAGTGAACGTGGAGGACAATATCAATAAATTTACCCTCAGTTCCATTCCATATTCAGAAATGCCTCGCAAACCAGGCGAATCAACATACCATATCGTTCCTCGGAACTTCCCTGAAGCAGTACAAAAATATATTGAAAACCACATAAGAAAACACACGGATAGCTTGCAAAACAACGAATCAACCCCTCCAACTCGCTCCTCGGAACTTTCCAAAGGCAATTAAAAAAACTTGAAAATCTCGAGTCACCATTCCCTCTCGATCTCCGGAACTTCCCAGACCCAAAAACCGACGCAAAGAGCTGGAAGCGAACGAATAAACTTGTAAGCTTAATCTAATAAGAGGAAGATAAGCCTTACTTACGCACAGTATCGGATTTATCGCTTCAATTCTTACATATAGTCATACCGAGTATCGTTAACAGAGGTCATGTGGAATTAGAGACTACATATCTCCAGGATCATCAAACGTAAATATTGGCTCCTCGAGATTACCTAGGTGTCATCGAGTATATACAGATCGAGAAAGTAACGAGCATGTCACCTCGAATGACATGCATCAAACGTGAGATCTTAAAACCCCAGCAGGCTTCCGAACATGTGTGAAGTAGAGTATCCGTGATCAAAGTGGAAGTATTTGTTTCATTTGACCTGATCCCGAGTATCGTGTTCCTGTGGTCATGGGAGATTGAACGTTGCAAATATCGCGATGAATAGTAAGAGTGGCAGTAACTACTTAGCATAGGTTTGTTCTTCGAGGGAAATTCAATCCTTAGCATAGACCATCTTTGGAAAAACTAAGAAGAAAATAACTTGGATTATTACAGTTAATCAAAACATTACTACAAGGTTAACTGTTCATCGCGAATGCTAACAGTCCTCACCCCTCTTCCCCCAACTATCAATCAAGGACATCAATTCGGAAACAATGAGAGCATGTCCTGTCACTAGAATGACATGCATCAAGCGTGAGATCTTAAACACGAAGCAGGCTTCTCAAAATATCTTACGTATGTATGAAGTATAGTATCGGTGACCAAAGAGGTAATTTAGAAAGCTGGTACCGGGTATCGCGAGGATATGGTCATGTGGGAATTGACGACGACATACATCTTGGATGATGAAACTTGAAACCACCCGTCGTTCTTTACGACTTTGCGACGTCGATTGGTGTTTATGACGTCGAATTTTCAACTTGGTATAGAATTTGGAAATCGGGATGTCTGACTACTATCAATCTCTGGGTACCGACCGACAACTACCAGTTTAGGTAGACAGTTGCTATGTTGAGAAATAAATTTGAGTTAACACCTATTTCCGATGCTCGTTTTAATTTATGGTATTACCAAAGAGCAATCTAGAAAACCGAAGGAGACAAATTTATCCATGTTTGTTCGTACCTGATGACAATCACTTTCTTGACCCAGAAACTACAAACGAGCAAGATATGCAGTGACTGTCGGTGGAAGGCTGTCACAGTATGTCACCCTCGCGGTGGACGATTTACAAGACTCCACTTTAAATACCATCTAGCATTCAATAAAGGCCATCTCAAATAGAAACCTGGCTTCCAACCGCAAACCACCGTGGCATCATGCAAGAGTACGTGAGAAAACACAATAGAAAACTAAGAAGAAGGTAATACAAAAGTCACTGGTAGTACCAATGTCGTAGCTCATGAGAAGCCAGACTGCCGGTAACATATAACGCGCCCATCCAAAACAGGAAACTAGCTCAAAACTGCCGGTCAGGCTCCAGCCCAACAGCCAACCCTACCCTCTTTTCCAGAATGACCTGGACGGGAAAACAAGGCAAAGAAGGCAGCCAATCTGTGAACTTCAATGCCCCGCTGAAGAAACTCTGCACTTTTGAAAACTCCAACTGTTGGACTGCAGAGTTGGATAAGTACATATTTAGACAACAGGAAAGTGGTACCATAGGTCCACTCGTGAAGGTAAGATCATGTATAACAGCGCATCATCGTTCGTGGGAAAAAGGAGATGCGAGCTCAAGGTAGTGTGATGAACCTAGGGAACGCTGCCGCCTATAGCAAGTGACTTTTGAAGATGTATGACTGCATATCAAATCAAGTGTGCAAGAAT
>LLCD01001413.1:0-11123 GCA_001414355.1 Hymenoscyphus salicellus
CGTAGCTGATTTAATTGCTTCTAAGGAAAATAGTGGCCAGAAACAAGGTGAAGAGTCTAGGAAGAGAGTTCGCGTAGACAGGCACTGTAGCCGTTGTAGTAAAACTGGGCATAATTCTCGTACTTGTCCGGCAGAAATATTAGATGTAGAAGATAGCGAAAGTTCTGAAGAATACTAGATAGCTTCTATGGTAATAATAACTTTGTGTGGTGTTGAGTACTTTGTATTGTAATTACACTAGGTTGAAAAAGTGGGCGACTCGCTTGTGTGGGCGACTCGCTTGTGAAACACGTTATATCAAATGATTGTAATGTATACAAGGAGAGGCCATGCGAAGGCTGTCAGAATAATAAGAATCAAGGGGGCTGGCTAACCTTTTATACCACCAAGTATCGCATTGTTGGTCGGCACGACCGACATGATATCCTTGATAGAAGCAGGATCAGAAGACAAATTGAGAGGATTCTTGTAGGAACTGTGCCAAAAGAAACAGGCGAGGAGTATTATGATTGCAAGTCCAATCTCAACAATGATAGCAATTGTTCTGACCAAAACAATAGCCCCTGGTGTGTCTTGTCTAATTCCTTTGCCTAAAAATTGAGCGCCTTGTGAAATGTTCAGGGGCCTAGTCAGCTTGCTGAAGGCGGCCGAAAATAGTACCTGATGGGCCTTCTCGAAAGTTTTTCGTATGTTCTCGGGGTCCGAAAGAGCAGAAGGGGCGATCTGACTTAATCCTAGGGCAAATCCAACGACGTTAGACGTAGGAAAGAGAACACTCAACGATTCAAACCGTGGGTATTGCTGCACCACAGCTCGATCTGCATAATCGCGGTGTTTATCTTTATCCGTATTCAATGGGGAAACTCCACTGCCAACGATATATTCAAATAAGGAAGTGTTAAAAGAGCGGTTAAAGGGAACTGGGTTTTCCATGAGATTTGGGATAATTGAAAGCTCAGCGATAGCTTTATTGGTGGCATTAACTGTGACTGTTGCTTGGTTGACGTGGTAGCTCGGTATACAGAAGACTGCAGTCAGATTAGCGACTGCACGGGTGGTGATGTTCCAATTGGTCTGTTCCCCCCATATTGCGAGGAAGTTGTTTGAGTGCTCCTTTGTGCAATTGGGATTTTCCAAAAAGTAGTCAACTTCCGGGTCACCATACCAACCAATATAGTTTACCCAGAAACGTGCGTCAAGGTTGTTAGGAATGAGATCTGGTACAATGCACCCTCTCCCGTTGTCAAAAGTATAGCCCAGTTCTGTCAACGTTGACTTCGCAGGCGTGCAAGCGAGAGTTGTGCTGTATGCGTCGGTCGAGGTGGCCCACGTCTCTTGCTTCAAACTGTTATTAGAAGGAGCGGGGCCAAAAGGAAGAACAGCATGGGTTCGGGTGGTAAACTGAGGTAATTGCTGGTTCAACCAGGTGACCCCATATGTAGTACTGAGAAAGTTCACGTTCAAGGCATCCGTCTGCTCGGCTATAGGAAGGAGCTCGTGTGTAGAGAATATATCTACGGGGGCCGACCTAGTAACAGTTTGGGTGTTGAAGATTGACGATTGCAATGGAGTTATGATCCAGAATACCATAAGCATGGCAGTACCGCTGAAAAACATGCGCCAATGTCTAAAATATTAGCTGTAGTATGAATAGTCTCGGGTGGAGAAACCTACCTGCGCCAAGCAGCGGTGATGGGAACGAAGGGCAGGAAATCAGTTGGATATGAAAGGGATATTGAGTCACCGGCCATAGCCCCTGTGGGTTTCGAAAGCTGGAACCATGGTTCTAACCGCTTTGCGTCTAGATCCACCCAGCTAATACGACAATTAGAGAGCTTCCAGGACGATGAGATTTAGAGTATAGCTACCTCCAGACTAAACTGTATAGAACTGCTAATATCGTGGGAAGGTAAAGATATCTTCAGAGTCAGCATGGGGGGTTTCAAAATGATCAGAGAGTTGATTACCCGAATGTTGCCCGGTCTGACAAACTATCGATGTCTGAAGCAAAAACTAGACCCCCGCTGTTGCTGTTCTTGTCTTGTCGGCTGATGAAGAAAAGAATTTCCAGTAGCACAATCAAGGATATAGAGACGCCAATTAACGAGCCCAGTACAGGAGCGCGACAAGTGCTTGGTTTCCAGCCTCCCTGCCGACCTATTGATATTAGCCTTGTGGTGGTGTACAGGTCTGAACTACATACCATGCTGGACCGGTCGCGAAAAGGATAATTATGACCAGAAGGGAGGGTTTGAGCTTCGCGTTGTGTTACGTTGAGATGATGTTCGGCTTGACTTCAAATTAAACATGCTAGGATTCGAAAAATGAGGGCTTATCAACAACAGAAAAAGACAATTACGCGAGATTAATACTTGGAGAGAAACAACAAGATGAAAAAGAGATAGTATGACGGGGTTATAAGGGAAAGCATGAAGAAAACCAACAAACTAATTCAAGCATAATGTGGTTACAGGCATACGATTGGCTGCAGAAGTGGAGAAATGGGTTTAGAAATGGGTTTGGATTGAAAACGGTCTCCAGGTTCTCGCAGCCTGCATATGGCCTAAGCTGTGTTGGTTATACACATGCATCCTTCAGCTTGGTGATGATTTCAATTCGATTTTATGATGAAATTCCGCAGCAGGCAGTAGTAACACAAACACTCGTGTGCTTGATGGTACTGCCACCATTTCTGTGAGAGTAACCGTAAGGCTCGACTCTCTCCATTCAAGTGGCATGATCGTTATTGTGAAGAAATTTGCAACAGCGGGCATGCTTTGAAGGAGTTGTTGGTGTGAGACCTTTAACCGCCTGGGATTCGGCTATCAGCTGTTCCCTCCGGTTAGCGTTTAACCTTAGTTTAGCCATACCTAAGCGCTTGAGGTTCCTTGCCCCCAACCCAACCCCACCTCAACACCATCACCGATTGCCATTTGTTACCAACAATGAGCGAAGATCTTCTCAATGAGATCGAGGCCATCAATTCCATCTACGGTGATAACTCGCTAACGGCTGACGGTAAGGAAAATGATGCTATCTACATCCTGCATCTCCAGGACCATCATGTCTCTCTGAGGCTCCAGTTTCCGAGTCAATACCCAAACAAGCCGCCATCGGTCATTGGCGTCCAGAGCTCTGGAGAGCGAAAGGGCGAGGCCGCACAAGTCCTCGAGCAATTTCGCGAGGCCATTGGGAAAGTCTTCCAACCCGGTGAAGTTTGTTTGTTTGATGCCATCGAGGAGGTGAACGAGCTCCCACTCGTTAGCGCCGCTGAGGACACTCTTCCCCCGGATGACAATCTAGACTCTGCCGAAGCATATTACGCTGTGCCCTCGCCCGTAGACGTCTCTGCGATCCACCCTCAACAGCCTTCTTGGGTTCTCTCCGATGTTGTAATCGAATTGAAGTCCGTCTTCGTCGCAAGAAGCTCACTCGTCTCTTCACCGGAGCAAGCCACACTATATCTCCAACACCTCCTCGATACGGACAAGAAGGTTCGATCCGCAACACACAACATAACGGCATGGAGGATTCAAGGAGAGAATGGGGTGACATTTCAAGATTGCGATGATGACGGGGAAACCGCCGCTGGAGGGCGTGTCCTTCATTTGATGCAGTTGATGGATTTATGGAACGTGATGGTGGTCGTGACAAGATGGTATGGTGGTCATCAGCTTGGGCCCAAACGATTCAGTATTATCAATACAGTGGCCAGAGACTCATTTGTCAAAGGAGGGTTTGTCAAGGAGGATACCACGACGAAGAGAAAGGGAAAACGATGAAAATGAAAATTCCTATACCTATTGCTTTACACTTCACTTCGAGACAATTACGAACACGAAAATTGGGTCAGAAGGCTCAAGACTAGATGGTCGCTCACTTGTGGATAATCACCAACAAACACGACTCGCAATTCCGCAGTCATGGCTAACAACAGATAAACTCGTTTCAAGTATCTTGAGGCGAAAAGTTTATTTGACTCGAGAGTATAGGGGAACAAATCACCACCGAACTCTCTCCCAAAGACATGCCAGCATTTTGGATCTAATTGGCATGTTTCAGTCACGATGATGATTTTAGTCAATCAGATCGGTGAGCATATGAATGGCTTAACATCTCCACGAGCAATAGCTTGCTTTTTCCAATCTTCCCTGGGATACTCAAATTCACTGAAATAGAACTAGGAATCAAAAAGCAGCAATAAAAACTCCACCTTGGTATCTGCCTCAAACCCCTCCTTCTCCTAACTCTCAAGGGTAATGCAATACAGTTCTCTTCTACGTCCGGCACAATTGAAAATTCTACCCTATTATCTGGGACAGCGATCCTTAATTCTCCCAACTCCCTAGGAGAATGCGACACCATTTTCCAAAACCTTTGGCACAATTTAAAGTATTACCCTACCCATTTGGAACAATGACCCTCCATTCTCCCAAACCATCCGGTAATATCACGTCAAAATGAATGATCACCTCAATCAAGTTACAGGCTTTGAATATGTCATTGCCATCAAATTCGGAATCTTGCTACAAGCTACGGGTATTTTCTCACCACTTCTCATACAACCAGCCACCTACCACGGAATTATCGAAATATTCACAGCACTGGTATTTCTAGTTGAGCATTTAATTCAAGAACTCATTCGATTCCTCTCATGCCGCTTCAACAATTCCATCCACAAAAACTCCTCGTATTGCGAGTTGCTCATTCTAATTACATTTTCCTTTGTTGTTCTGTTAGTCTGGTTGGAATCATCTTTGTTTGTTTTGTCTCTTTCAATCGGTATGACTGGTCTACAAAACATTGTCGTCTGAACTTTCTCAAGTTACTCATGCGGTAGTGAGCAACTTGACAAACTTGAAAACATTGTCTTTTTCACTGCCTCGCGGTGGACAGAAAAAGCTGCAGTATTTAAATACCAGGCTCGTACCTGCCTATTTCGCCGTTGTTTTGCCAACCTTTTAAGACAATTAGAGCTCATTGTTCGAAATATATAGGTTAATATTTTAAGTTGTACCAAACATTTAGCAGTTGACTTGTATTACCCTGGAAAGCTGGAACAATGGCAAGATAGGCAGGTACGATTTACTGCTGCTTTTACTAACCATCGCGAGGCTGCTTCCATAATTCTTTCAATGTTGTTTTATTCAAGTTCTCTGGTTAGTATTCACATTCACATTTCAAATCATTGCAATGAGGGTGGCACTTCAATATTTTTTGATGAGATTCCATTTGTTTGGTATCTAGGTTTATCAGAGCCGTATATGTGTACAGCTGTCTAACTCATGTCGTCATGGTATGTGAAGTCCGGTTCACTTTGGCAAAAGGCGCTCAAAGTCAAAATGGGTATGTATTTACAAGAATGTTTCCTTAACGCCGTCCAAATGCAAAAACCCTAGTTGGATGTTTAGAAAGAAAGACAATGCTCAATTGACCGGCGATTGAGCATGGGTCTTTAGATTCGGGCGAGACGGCGAGCGTGCTCCTCAGAGAATCGGATGGCTCTCTTCGCGGCACCTACTGCCTTCATTGAAAGGGAAGAAGATTGACCTGCTGTACAAGACATACCGGCAGCCATTGGTTGAACTGCTGACCAGGAACCACTTGCGCACTGTTGGAATGAAGCACCTCCAATGCAGTTCCACTCTCCCTCAGTTGAGCAAGTGCCACTGAGAGCGGCACCTGACCCAGTTGTACCAGTAGCGGATGGGGTTGATGCGGATGCGGTCTTGGATGCTGCTGGGCTGGACGATGCCTTGGGGCTGGACGAAACAGCTGGAGAGGCCGGGGCGGAAGTTGCTGCTGGTGCGGAACCTGTTGCTGAAGCTGATGGGGCTACAGTTGCGAAAACACCACCTGGGAGACCAGATGATGCCTTCGAGGCAACTGGGGATGAAGAAGCACCACCGGAAACCTTGGATGTTGATGTCGCGGCTGGGGAAGAAGCAACCTTTGAAGATGAACCTCCTGAGGATGAACCGCCAGTAGCAGCTGAAAGGCAAGCAGCATCAGTAAGACTGGCTGGTGTTCCGGTTCCCATCGTGGTGACAGCGGAACCTGGGTTGGGGAAGGCGAGGTCCTCGGATTCCTTTGTCACGCAACTAGTTTGGCTTTTGATGTTGGCGAGGAACATGTTGGGAAGAGCGTCGAAGGTAGCTTGGTCGCGTTCCATGAGCATGGTGGCATTGCCGTCGCGCTTTGCGGTGCCAGCGCCAATCGTAACAGGTGCACAGTTCATGTACATCTCACGGTTGCCGACCTTGTTGAACCATGTCCAGGCAAGGGTCGCGTCACCGGCTGGAAGATCAGGAATTGGGAAGGTGTATTGTGTTGGACTGGCTGCGTTGGCGTCGTTCCCGTTGTTACCTGCGACTCCAGCGGCTGGGCAGCCGCCTTCAATCGAGTAAATGACCTTGAAAACACTGCTGGCGGTGGGCTCCTTGTCGTAGGTGATTGAGATCTGACAAGAGCCTCCTCCGTGAACTGCGCTACCAGTGAAAGAGAGAGGTTGTTTTGATCCGACTGCCATGGCGGTACGAGAACCAGTAATGGCGTATGTTGCGGAACCACGTTGCTTGCAAGGGTAGTCGGACCCGGAGGGGTCGAGAGGGGAGTTGTTGAGACCAGATGAAAATGGAGCTGGAGTGTTCATGATCATGTGGGCGTTGGCAACTGCTGCGAGGCCGAAGACGGCGAGGGTGCTGAATGATGTGTACATCTTGGTGGAGATTCTGGTACCTGACGAGAATCGAAGTGTAATGCTGGTAGAAAGTCTAGTTGCTGTCCTGTAAAGGTGGTATATGCGGATGATGTAGTCTGCTTGAGATACTGAGTGAAGAGAAAAGTTAGATGGAGATCGACATATTTATAAGTGTGACAGGAAGTCTATTCAGGAAGCTTCAGAGCTGTTTGTGAGACGTAATTGAGTAGCTGCTTTAGTACAATAATTGGGACAATGACATTGACAAGTGTGATTTTCAAAGGCATTGTCACTTCGCCATTGTCCCGAAGATTGTTGAATAAATTGATGAGTTGAGTGTGAAAGGAGGTGTTTGCGACAATGGGTGTTGATTCACAACAGTAATTTTGAAAGAGTCACATACCTTCTTTCACTTTCGCGACAATGGAAGCAATCAGAACAATCGAGATTTTTTGTTGTGTCTTTTTCCAAAGGATTGTGGGTGTGAATGGGATTTTTCGATGAAAGAGTTTTCGAAAAAGGCGCTTTATTCAATCAAAAGAATGTATTGTGTTTGAGTTTTCGGTCTGGATTCTGCCGCAGGCAAGTGTGGTGAAGAATTGAAGATTGGTTGAGAAGACAAAGACGATGAAGGAGGACTAGCCTCTGGAGCAAAAAAATGATGCTGAAGATGGAAGATGCGATGATGCCAAGGAAGGTGATGGAGATAAAAAAAGAGAATGAAGCGGAGGGGACGGATGATTCTTATATCGAAGAAGCTTCCACATCTCAATTAGGGAGCAACCCCACTCAGAAATGCAACATTGTGCATGTGCGGCCTAATGTTGAACCTCCTTGGAGAATCTTCTGTGCTCTGTCAACGGAACTTTGCCTGGCCCTGGCCCTGTCAGTGGAGTTTTTCGACTGCTCTCCCTCGGGCATGCCCAGCCACCTGCCGCGATGCCCCTGCGTTTTCGCGGAGATCTGCCCAGACGACCCTGTGGAGCAAGATTGTCGCAGGGTAGAGACGTCGACGGGAACCTATAATTGGCTATTGTGAGCTCTCAGCGCTGGCGTGCGTTGCGGTACCCCTGAGCAGGGAGGGGATTGGGAGGGGAGGGGCCGACCGGGGAGGCATTGTCAAACGCGTACATCTTTTGCCAGTGGTTTTCTTGCCCCCTTCGAGGCCCCTCTGAAAGTTCAAGATCCGTTGGCAGAAGATGGCCTTTGGTGGCCTCGGATGAAAAGAACCCTGAGTCTGTGGGTGCAGAGCTTCGGCTCTTTGGATAGGGCAGGGTTCAGCTTGACCAGTACCTCGCATGAGATTTCCGAGGTGTATTGGGCGCAGCCAGTGGTATCACACAGAGCCCCCCTGAACTAGTTGATCTGAAGACCGCCACCGTTCGGCACGAACCAGAAGGTTAGCGAGGAAGACGTTTATGCTGCAATTGAAATGCGATGGATGCAAGGGCTTGATAGGCTGACGATGTTTGGTTTCTCGACTAGCGAAACATTTTGGGATTGAGGGACTGTCCTACACGGCAGCCAGCTGCACAAATTCGTATGCAAAAAAGTGCCCCTGACTAGTGATAAGCGATAGGGACAATCGATAAAGAACCTAAAGAGCCATCCACGCCATATCCGGGATGATTGTAGGGTTATCTTGCTGCATATCGTGGCGTGGACCTGCATCTCTCTTCCCTCTTGGGGTCGGGTGATCTGAAATGAAGGGAGGGGTGAAGCCGGACATCTGGGGGAGATGATGAGGATGAGAGGTTGAGAGAGACGGTTTCTATCACGAACTAGTTGAGTCATTCTTTTTTTCGTACATCCCAAACAAAATTGAGGGTCAAGGTGAGATCAGTTGCATATTTTTCAGTGGCTTTCTCGTGATACGTTACGGGTTGATCAAATTGACTTTTGCCGATTTATTTTGTGTGCTGTACTGTACCCCTTTTCTTGAAATACAAACGGGGATGAGGCTGTTGTAACCAATCAATACCTCAAGCTAAGGTTGGTATGAAGCCAAGCATTTCGCCACAGGAAGCTAGCAGCCTTCAACTTAGCATGAACCAATAGTATAGTCTGTATGTCTTAAAAATGGATCTGGTGAGGCGCAAGAGTTGGCCACTTAGAGTCCAAAGAAACATTAGCGGTAACCCGACCTTTTGTTTCCCACTACAGTCTCCTCTCATCACCCGTCCACACAAACGACCAACCTTCAACCTGGAAAAAAGCCGATCTCAATCCCGGAGTCCTCTTTTACTCCAGAATTATTTATGACTTTTATTCAGCATAACCTAACCAATTCAGAGCTTTTGGGTGGTTGTCAAATTCGCTACCCCGCTATAAGTCCCTTCTAGGCATCTGGAGCCCGACATGATGAAACAAGCAACGTCTCGACTTTCCCACTCACAGGCAAAAGGCCTCAAAAAGTGACAGCAGTCAAAAGGAGGGAGGGAACCATTCAACCACTCGATGGTCAATCAACCCGCGGTTCGTAAAACGGAATCATATCACCAAGAACCTTCATTTACGACGTCTTACTTGCTGGTCAGCAGCGTTAGACCTGCATGGATCCTTTTCCTGGGGTAAACGAGCAAAAAGATCCGATTTTAATCACCTATGACGAATATTAAGGGGTCGGCAGTCAGTCAGGGGCGATTATTCACGAACATCAGGAAAACTTCCAGACTCACATTGATGAATCAATTCTCGGTCATGACCTCCAGAATCAGTCACCTATCTCATCTATTCATCCATGAAACCCACAACTTGACACCGGGAATACTGGCAAAATACAGGAGAATCGGCTCTTTCTCTCCAGCCACCACATTTGAATTCCCAAAACTCCAAGTGCGTGATAATGCTCGTACTCTTCTTCGTACCTCGGTCACAACCCCCAGCACCAAACCGTCCACGATCTTCTTCTCGCCGCTTCCGAAGAACTCAGCCATAAACACAGTAACAAGTTTTTAACATTCGCATTAAATTCCGTAGATCATCTGTAGCATCTTCATGCGAAAGCTCGCGCTTATTCTCTCGGGAGCATCAAAAGCCTAATAAACTGTGGCGGAGGGAAAATCATACAGCTTGACCGTGCTTGTAGGCTCGAGTCAGTTTCTTCACCAAAAAGCACCTCGCCTGTTCTTTTCCATACAAACATAACTGGTTAAATATAGAGATGGGTGTTCGTCCGAACATTAAACCTTTGCAGATTCGTCAGCTTCAGCTGCTCTTGAAAGGCACACCACCTGGACTTTTGGAAATCTGCCTTCTCGTGATTGCTCGCATGTTTCGGTCTTCGCCTGTGGAGGGGTTAATCCCTGGAGTTGACGCTCGTGGCGAAAAATGTCACCATGCACACAAATGGGGTCGACCTCAGCCTTCAAGGCTTCTATTGGGGATTTCCAGGAACATTTAAACGCTGTCGCGATAGGTGCTACCACACCGGCCTTTGCGATGTCACTTAGTGGTTGACTCACCACTCTCAACCGCTGGAAACAGTCTCCGCGTTCCTGCATCGAAAGCGGGTATAGGGCGTCAAATCAAGTTCTTATGTGGTGCCAGCGAAAGCCTCAATTCTTCCCCATGTTTTTAAAAAAGCTTGAACGGTAATTTGGCACTAAGTTGTGGCACTCGAAGACTTGAACAGAAACATCAAATTTGTGTGAGTCAACATCGTTTCTCTTTTCCACTCTTTCTATTGATGCTTCATGTGTATGCCACGTTACCGAAATCTATGGATATCTTGTAGTCCCTCTGAAACAATAACAGACCATTCTCAAGACCTCTTCATCACCAGATATTTTCTCTCATCCTTCGAGTATGGAACTCTGGGGGAATGACAGCTGCCAGAAATTCTAAACCGCAGCGTCCAAAGCAGCCTCGGACTCAGCAACAAGCTTGTCAACGTCTATTTGGAATTAGCCCGCAAGCCGTCCAGTTCGATATTCCCACAACTCACCATCAAACTCAGTACTCGAACCCCCGACCCATTTGTGCAAATTCTCCTTCCGAAACTCTTCATAGCTCCATTCCTCCTTTTCAAGGCAATCATTGAACTTGAAAACGTAAGTCTCAGCATCCAATTCTTCCTCTTTCTCCTTTCCGCCCTTATCTAAAACTCTAACCTTCACCTTCTCCCGCGTGTATTGAAAGCCCTCAAATTCATCCAACTTCCAGATACATGCATCTGTCAAACCCGTTACATATGTACCCCGTACCTCTTGTCCCTCTTGTTGTCGAATGCCTGGGTAATCGTAACCTTGGATTTTGTGACGTTGATAATCGTGGAGAATGGCAGGAACGATGTTCATTTGGGAGGTGAGGAGGGAGTGGACGGGGTCTTGATCTGCTTTGGGATTCCCGAAGCAGACGCGGTACAGGATTTCTTTGGCCATCTGCGAGTGAGGGGTTAGTGTTCGATTCGGAGGAGATAAGG
>LLCD01001414.1:0-11118 GCA_001414355.1 Hymenoscyphus salicellus
AGCGAAAGGATTGCGACCAAGCGTGAGCTGAGCGGGCCGCTTGAAGGAACAATTGTGAGACCATGTTGAACGGTGGCGTGCATATTCAAGAAATGCTCGACTTCGCTAAGCTCAAGACGTTGCCCATGGACTTTCTTTTGTGTATCTTTCCGTTTGACGAAAAGTAGAGACCAATCTGAGTCGTAGCGAACTAAGTCGCCCGTTTTATACATCCTTCTCATTTCATCGGAAGAAGAGTTCGAATCGACCATTGACCATCGAGGATTTTCAATGAAAGCAGAAGCCGTCTTGACTTCGTCATTGAGGTATCCGCGAGCAAGTGGACCCTCGATAAGGAGTTCTCCTATGGAGCCAACTGGTGCCAAGCGATCGTGATTATTTGCATCCACAATCCATAGTCGTGATCCGGTAGCGAATCCAATATTGGATGGATTTGTTCCGATAGTAATATTTTGGTTGCAAGATGTATTGATCGCCGCTTCGGACGGACCATAGGCAGCAATTAGATCTACTTGGTCTGCCCATAATTCGATGTCCCGCGGAGACAAACTTTCACCGCCTAGCACCAGTGTGCGAAGACTAGGAACAGTCGAAGGATCGAGAGTCTTAATGAGAGTGGGTGTCAAGCCTGCCCAGGTGACACGGTACTCTTCGATGAATTCCGCAATGTTGTTCAGACGGGCTTCCTCGTTTGGGACGCAAGTTGTGGCGCCCATGATTAACGATGTCAAAATCTCCATTAGAGAAACATCAAAGGTATAGTTAGCGAATTGTAAAACGCGAGAGGTAGATTTGATCCGGAGAGCGGGTCCATGGGCAGCTGCGCTGGTACAAAAAGCCGCATGATCAATGATCGTACCCCTGTATAGTCATTAGTTCGTGTTATTAGTGTGTAGCCATTCGTGGCGGTTAGTGAAACAGGGTAGGGGATCATCTTGGAGAGAGAACACTGATTATTCCAAACCACCCCACACAACATAAGATATTGTTCGAGATGGCCTCAAAGAAACAGCGTTTCGGCATCGTCATTCTTCCTGATCGATCGGATACCGTTCATAGCCGTATTATGAAATCAAATGCCGATAACCGCTATGTATACCAACGCCTTCTTGGTGGATCTCTTGAAACTTACTTTGGTTTTCCAGTACTGCGGTAATCTCGAAGTCAGCATTGATATGTTCGAGGCAAATGAGAATGAAACAAGGTTGTGATAAACTGTCTGAGAAACAATCTCGATCCTCCCAAAACAACCGAAAGAAAAGAACTCGGAGAACACCCACCTTCCACTGGTGAAAATACAATATGCTGGACTGTTAGAAGAACAGTTCGGCAATATGATCGTCGAAGATCCCAAATTTTCGATGGTCTGTTGATTAGTGATTAGGACGTTACCAACAAGACCTTGGCATAGCTCTTCGTATGCCCTAGAGCAGAGAATAAGATCAGACTTTGTATCGTTGAGAATATCACGTAGTCGTGACGTAGGGGCACTGTGTTCTAGGGAAACAAGAGCTCTACCGGATTTCATGATCGCTAGCATAGCTACAATAGCCCAGGCTGACTGCAGATGATCTTAGAGTCAGTACTGTTATGTTTGAGAAAAATGAGGAGTAGAAGGGTTATCTGGAAAGGAAAAAATGACTTAAAAAAAGAATTTGGAGAACACCCACCTTTTCAAAGCAAAATGGCACAATTTCGCATTTTGGGTTGAGTTCCACAATCCGCTGTGCGAGTCGATTAGACAGCAAATCAAGCTCTCGATACGTGAAGGTGCCGTCGTGTGAGCAAACGGCTAGCTTCTTGATCGATTGATGATCAACTTGCAACTTGAACAAGTCATGTACGCAGTTATTACTTCTCTTGAGCGGCGCGCTATTCCAGTCTTGAATCGTGACCTGGTCTTTCGAGTTGAGAATTGTAATCTGTCCAATCTCTTCCTCCATCATGAGATTTGAATTCAGTCGTCTGAGAAGGAACTCGAATTGACCCATGACCTTGTCAACCAACCAGGCGGCAATGACCTCCCGGTCGTAGTGCACCTCGATCTCCACTCCATCTCCGATGATATCACAAATAACAGATAGCGGGTAAGAGGAGAAAGTGTCGTTTACAGTCCCACTACTCTCCAAAGTACAAAGATCGTATGTCTCGTTAGTCGTCGTCGAGATGACGAGCAAGTTCTGAAAGCTGCATGCCATGGATGTATCCTCATTAAGGCGTTTGATGTTCTGCAGGCCAGCATGCTGGAATGAGATGACCGCAGCAGATTTTGCCTGAACCTCTGCCAAGAACTTCTCAACGGAAAGGGAGGGCTCGATGTTTATCCTCATGGGTACAGTTGAAAGTGTGGGGCCTATCATACGGGCGATACCAGATATCGGAGCGTCTCTTCCCGTCATTGTTTCACCAAAGACAACATCATCTGAGTTTCCAGAATATATTGACATAGTAAGCGCCCATGCTGCTCTAATCTTTGAAGGGATGGTAATGGTGGAGTTGGAACCCCGGGAGATGGGAACAGTAATCTTGGCTCTACTGGTCGCTTGAACGTTGTATGACGGGTTTGGCAAAGCAGGAAATTCAATGGCTGTTATCTCCGATAGAGTCGATTTCCAGAATTTGTTCGATTCATCGGCATCAATGCCAAATAGATAGTTGATGAATCGGGAGTAAGGTATGCTGGTTGCAGTAGCTGCTTCAATGTCATCATAGTAATTTTTGAACTTTTTAAACAACAATGGGAGGGACCACCCGTCATAAAGGGCGTGGTGGGCCGTGAGGATAAGATAAGGCCGATCTATGTTTTCGCCAATGAGAGCAAATTGGCAAAGAGGCCCCCCCTCATGGGATGGTAAGTGCCGAGTGTCTTCAGTAAGTTCTGAAAGGGAGGAAAGACAGCTCCAGTTGATAGATTCGTGAAGGACGGCTTGAAGTAGCCCGAGGTCCTTCGTCTGGACAAGTCGTGTCCTGAGAATCACTTCTTCATTAAATAACCTTCCCCATGCTTCTTTGAGAAGCCCCATATTGATGGTGGTTGGTAGCCGATATACATTTTGAGCGACATATGCGCCGGGTATTTTGGTTGTGAGTGCCATTAGTCCCTCTTGCAGAGAGGAAGCAGGATAGATGTCCTGAATATGCTCTGGAGGTACTTTGCATATACGTGCTATTTCTTCAAGTACAGTCGTAAGAGGTTGATTGGATGGCACCAAAGCAAATTGTTCCAAATCCTCCACAAGTTCGGGTATATTGTCAACCGTCTCAATGGAAGCATTATCGTCTGCGAAATCAGCCAAAACGGGTTTCTGGAAGATGTCCGCAACAGATATGGACATGCCCTTTGCACGAGCAGCCACAACGAGTTTCATACATGTAATACTGTCACCGCCACAAGAAAACTAGACGTCGGGGTGTCAGTAGTTGCATGATAAGAGATATCTCGGGATTACGTACGAAATTGTCGTCTGCCTTGATCGAGCCGGGTGGCAAGCTCAGCACTGTTTCCCAAAGGGCTTGAAGTTCCAACTCTATGGGCGTTGATGGAGCACGACTACTCTTTTTGGCGAGTCTGTATTCTGAAAGACGTGCTTCGGATAGAGATTCGCACCAGAGTCGAAGTTGTCTTCGGTTCAATTTCCCGGAAGGTGTCAATGGCATGTATTTCAAGGGAATAAACAAAGTGGGTACCATATAGGGAGGAAGCGATTTCGACAGAGAAGCCTCCAAAGTTACGATGGTCTCTCTAAGCGATTCAGTCAAAGAAAGGAGCTCCTCTTCTTCCAAAGCAGCAGGTGCGGGAGTAGAACAGCATAAGAAAGCGGCAAGCGCTTTGATGCCTTTTACTTCTATGAGCTCGACCGCTGATGTAATGTCCGAGGGGATATTTTTCTTGATGTGATGCTCGATCTCTCCAAGTTCCAGTCTTTGGCCGTTCAACTTGACTTGGGTATCTCGACGACCAATATAAGTGATGGTTCCGTCAGAGTTAACTGAGGATTATCTCGGAGTTAGCATTGCTGTTTCTGGAAGTATGCTTGAAGAAATTAAGGTGGAAACAGAGGAAATGAGTTAGGGGGAAAAGAACCCAGAGGAAACCTACATCGACCAAGGTCACCGGTTTTATACATTCTGCGACCACTTCCTTTAGCCCAAGTGAGGTCATGAATGAATGACTTTTCTGTCTTTTCGGGTTCGTTCAGGTACTCCCTGGCTAAAAGTGGACCCTCGATCAAGATCTCTCCTATACATCCAATAGGTCGCAAGATGTTATGATTGTCAGGGTCGACTATCCAGTTAAAAAATATAGGTCTTCCAACATTCGTCGGCTCAGTTGATCTCGTGAGATCGCCATTATAAGTACTGTGCACTGAACATTCCGATGGGCCATAAAGGGAACTCGCTAATTTCCCCCACACTTCGATGTTTTCTTTAGTCGTAGCTTCGCCCGCGAGACAAATTGCTTTGACATTTGGGACTTCTTCTGGTCGTAGAAGTCCTGCCACGGTTGGTGTAAGATTGAGATGATTTACCCCCATTCGATTGATGGCGCCTGCTAAGTCGTTGTACCGTTCATGCTCACTCGGGACACAAACACATCCACCTCTTGTGAGTGTTGTGAAGATTTCAGCAAGTGAAACATCGAAGGTGTATTGCGAAAACTGGAGAACTCTCGATTCGTTATCAATGCGTATGTGGGATCCGAAAATGCTGCTAGAGGACATAAAAGCGCGGTGCTCTAAAACGACCCCTTTGGGTTCCCCTGTTGAGCCAGAAGTATAGATCACAAAAAATGGATCCGTGGGTTTTGCTTTGGATCGAATCGAAGTATGGCGGGGTTGTGATAAAGAAAGCTGGTCGAGTGTGGCCTGGCCTACTTGGATGATATGAGCTACGCTTCCCTCGAAAATATCAGTCCGAGATGGCGAAGCGAGAACTATTTGAGCTTTCACATCTTGAACACGATGTTCAAGAGCTGATTTTGGAAATCTGGGATCGAGAGCGACTGCTGCGGCACCCGTCTTTAAGGTAGCCACTAAAGCCACAATTGCGAAGGCGGATTTGTCGAAACACGATACCACAAACTTTCCAGGTCCTGCATCGAGAGAAACAAGATGAGCTGCCAAAAGAGACGAAGCTTCGTCCAACTCGGCATAGGTGAAGTCTTTGTCCCAAGCACAGATCGCGGGGGCATCTAGACGCAATCTCGTTTGCTGTTCTATGACGTGGTGCACACATTCATTGATCGTTGGGGTTATGGTTTCATTCCACTTCATGAGCTGCTTATGATGATGCTCGCTTACAAAATTGAACAAGGAAAGGGATTGATCAGCCTGCGAGGGTAGGGTACATAAAACGTGAAAGAAGGTGTTCCCAATGTTGGAAGCCTGGCCATCTGAAATCTTGTCCGTCCAGTAGGCAAGATCAATATCGACCAGGTTTTCAGTCGCCTCAATATTGATATTGATGGTAAATTCTGTAGGATCGTAAGTAGGAGAAACCTGTGGAAAGCTTACCTCACAATTGATTTCATTCTCCATTTGCTGAGACCTTTGGTAAGATAGCGATGTGTCAAACAGAGGCCTACCCGAAAGATGTAGGGCATGTTGAACATCAGCCAGTGACGTGTTGTGGTATGGCAACCCTTCCATATAATCAGTCTGCACCTGTAGTAGGGTTTCATTCGTCAGCATAACTGCATACGAAAAAGCTTTGAGGACGTGGCTTACCTGTTGTAAAATCTCCTTGATGTTCATTTCCGGTAATAATTTCGACCGATGAACAAGCATATTGATATAAGGCCCAACCGCAAACTCAACACCGTCAATTGGGGCGTCGCTCCTCCCCGACGACAAGAAGCCAAAAGAAACATCATCAGCACCAGTCATACAACGTAACGTCAAAGCCCAAGCAGCATTAAGCAGATTCGAAAAGGTAAGTCCTTTCACCTCACAGAATCTCTGCAACTCCGATAATTGTTCAGGCTCCACTCGGTACTGAACTGAATGCAACTGCTTTGGCATGGCAGGCAACCCATCGTTCAAAACCGGGAATTCGCAAGGATCTACTCCTTCCAAGTAGTTTTTCCAGTACGCAAGTCCCGGGGCGGCTGGCAGACCTTGGAGGTAGTCGATGTAATCATTGTATGAGGGCCCTTGACCTTCGGGTAGAGATCTTGAGTAAGCGAGTGCAAGATCATGTAGTATGAGAGAGATTGATTTGCCATCGATTATAGTGTGACTGATATCAATTTTGCAAAATATCTCACCCTCAGAAGTTTGACATATTGTGAAACGATGAGGAGGGGCGTTATGGTGGAAGCTTCCGCCAGAGGATTGTTGCAGTGCAGTAACTGCAGCGTCTTGGTCTGCACACCGGATATGCACGATGTTTGCGTAGAAATGTTTTAGAACCAGCTGGTTGTAAACCCCATCGCCTGTGCCAATAGCTTCGATGAATATAGTTCGAAGAGCAGGATGTCTGTCAACGACACTCTGCCAGGCCTTGGTGAGTTTAGCCGGGTCTGAAGTGCTTCCCGTGGATAGCTGTAACTTGCAAATCACGTGGTCTTGGTAGAATGCTGGATCCTTCGTTTGAGCCAAAAAGAGGCCGCTTTGTATGTTTGAGCAAGGAAATATGCCCTCGACTTCCTTTATGCTGGATATTGCAAGCAGTGGTAGGATTTCTTCGTTCAATTTCCAAAGCTCTTTGTAGGAGACTGAAAGCGAAGGGAAGTCTGTGGGCGTGGCCTCTGCCTTCATTTCCATCAAAGCATTTGCAATAGTACCCACAGCCTGACTGCATTGGGTAATCCAATGTCTTATTCTCTCTTGGTGATGGATATCTCGGCTGAAAGTAAATGAGAACCTTAATTTTCCTTGGACAATGACAGCTGATATCTCAAAAAGTGCAAAGCGAGGTGTATGAGCCCCAACATCTGCAATTCCACCAGCAGCTCGGGCCTCTCCTGCAAAGTCTTCGACTGGCTTGAGAAGGGCATCTTGACGTTCGAGCTGCTGGTATTGGCCTAGATAATTGAATGTCACTTCCGACGGCCAATGATGACCGAACTCCTCCTTCCCTGCGCGACTCAGACACCTGGCTGCAAAATAGGGTCGACCATTATGTGGTACCCTACGGCGGTAATCCTTCACGTGCCGTATTATCTCAATTGGATCAGAAGACGCGGAACCAACTTGAACTGGGTACATAGTTGTAAACCAACCCACAGTACGCGACAAGTTGACGTTCAAGCCAGCAGGTTCGCGGCCGTGGCCCTCTGTGAAGATCGGCGGAACTGGGCGATCATCAAAAGATTGAGCAAAAGAATAAATGAGAGCGGAAATCAGAAGATCAATTGGTTCAGTGTTGAGCGTGTCGTGACATTCCGTCAACATGGTTGAGGTTGTTGCAGCGTCAATCTCGAAACCTTCACAAACAACACTGCCATAAGTATCGGGCTGATTTCCCATTCCCCAGAAAGCGGCATCCCCTGCAGTCACCTGAGAAGGCAGGGCCTTGTTCAAGTCCCAGCTTCCAGCCTGTTCGGCTTGTAGTTGAGTCCAGGTTTGAAAAGCAAGTGGTTTGTCACCTAAGGATACTTGAGATGGACTCAGAAGTATCTCCTCGATCTCTTCGAGAATGACACGCCACGATACAAGATCTACAACGAGGTGGTGGCAAACCATGAAGACCAATTGCTCCCCACCAGCAACCTCAAAAAGGTCTGCGCCAAAAATTGGTCCATTGAATGGATCGAGGCAATTTTGGCTGTCAGCGATCAAGGGAGTAGACTGGCCTTGGGCTGAAATTGTGTGACATCTCATCCGATAGGATCCAGTAACATCTGCTGTGATACGCTGTTGCATAGATCCATCATTTTGAGATTTAGAGAAACGAGCTCTTAACATAGAATGTCGTTCGATCATTACCTCAATTGCAGAACGAAGACTTTCTTCCTGAATCGGGGATGACACGCGAAGCAAGAAGCTCTGATTGAAATGACCCCTTGCATAACCCGGCCGTTGGAAGAACAACGTCTGGATCGGTGATAGGTCGAACGGTGTTTCGAGTGTTTCCTCTTGGTGAGCAACTTCGTCTTTGACTCTTGCACGCCTGGCAAGTTCCGTGATTGATTTCGCACGGAGAAGGTCTTGCACTGTCAAACTGACATTCTTCTTCGCACAGTGACCTATAACTTGCATGGCGCTAATGGAATCTCCTCCAAAACTGAGGAATGACCGACCGAAACTAACTTGGTTCTCTCCAAGGTTGAGCACTCGACTCCATACAGTCCTCAGTAAGGCTTCCATTTCAGTTGCGGATCTTTCATTGGCCTCTGGCACGTCGTCTTCCAATTCGAGCAGTTTGATGATTTGACGATAATCCTCTTGGCTGAGTCCCTCAAGCCACTGCCCAACCCTTTTTCTATCCAACTTTCCAGATGATAGGAGAGGAATTGAGTGCACAGTTAACCAGACTGACGGAACCATGTAGGGTGGAAGTGAGTTTGCCAATTGTTCCCTAGCCAAACTGGTTTCAGCTTGAAGTGGAGTGACTTCAAAAGATTCTGAGTGATGATTTTCGGCATTTTTCAAGGATGTAACAGAAACCAGGCGACCTTTGAAGTGGCCAGATTTGGGGGAAATAACAAGACCATGTTTAATAGACTCGTTGAGGTTCACGTGATGTTCAATTTCGCCCAATTCCACTCTTTGACCATGCACTTTAATTTGCTGGTCTTTGCGTCCCTGGAACCTGAGTGTGCCGTCCGGATTCTGGCGTACAAGATCTCCTGTTTTGTAGAGACGAAGTTGTTTACTACCGGCCGGCATGACCTGGGAGAGCCATGGTGGGTTTGTGATAAAAGACTTAGTGGTCTGGGATGGGTTGTCTAGATACTCTCGGGCGAGCGTGGGTCCATGAATGAGAAGTTCACCAATTTCCCCGACTGGAAGGAGGCGATCGTGATTGATTGGGTCCGTTACAAATGTGGGCGCCAAAGGAGTTCCGATATCCAATGGGTGAGTATCTAGTGTGACATTGTTGTTGCACACAGCTACCACAGAACATTCGGAAGGGCCGTATGCATTAATCAATTTAGTGTGTGGTGCCCACGTCATGATGTGGCTTTGATTCATGGCTTCACCGCCGAGAACCAAGGTCTTGAGAGTAGAAACATCCGATGGCCCAAAAAAGTCAACGAAAGAAGGAGTAAGCAACGCCCAATTAACACGCATGGTATTAACGGCGCAAACTATATTGTTAAGACGAGTATTCTCATCCGGAATGCAAACGCAACCTCCATACATAAGCGTAGCCAAAATCTCCAAGATACTCGCGTCGCTAGAAAGCTATTAGCGAGACCATTTTTCAACTTACGGGCGAAGAGAACTTACAATGTGTGTGCCGCGAACTGTAATACACGTGATTGAGAGTTCATAAAGAACTTTGGTGCGAAAATTGAGGCTGAAGTGCAGAAGGAACCATTTTCGATAATAGTTCCTTTGGGTTCGCCGGTGGTACCTGGTTCCAGGATATCAAAGTTAGTTGTCTCGAAAGTAAAACAGAATGAGATGAAGCTCCGAGAATTTGTACGCACCACTCGTAAATATCAAATAGCATTGGTTATTGCTATTTATGGTGGGTAAAATATCTTCCGGATACGAAGAAAGAACTGGAAGTTGAGAAATAGATTCATCATCGATTGATAGAATGTTAGACGTAATAGCAGACAAATTATCTGCGTGAGCTCGAGAACACAAGATGATAGTTCCCTTGACCTTCTTGAACAGATTGTCAAGACGAGCGCGTGGTGCCGATGGATCCAATGGCACACTAAAGTTCACGTCAGTGCTAAGCGAACATAGAGGTAAAGTGGAAATCTCACAATGCAGCTCCGGCTTTCAGGACAGCCAGCATGGCCAACACGTTGTTCTTTCCCTTATCGAAAACCAAAGGTACCAAGCTTTCGGGTCGGATGCCAAGTGCTTGTACAAGGTGGCAAGCAAGTCGGGTAGAGAGACTGTCGAGTTCACGATATGTGAGGCTACCATCGTGCGCAAAAATTGCTTCTGCGTCCGGTTGTGCAACAACTTGATCGTACACCACGTCATGGACGCATCTCTTACTCTCCTCGAGAGGGGTACCACTGCAACGCGTCACATTCTCAAGATCAATCGAACTGAGATTGTGTGAAGTTCCGTTTATGGGCCCAGCCTCCTGATCTCGCAACTCATCCATCTTGCTTTGTAGGGAGATATCGAAGATATTTTTCGAAGGTTGGGGAATTCGAGTGCTCGTTTTTGGATGTGGTTTTTTCCGAAGTCTGAAAGTTATAAGCTTGGAGCCTGTGCAGTGGAATTTTGTAAACTTACAATTTCAACAGATTGACTAATACAACAGCAGTGCGATAGAAGGTTGTTTTAATGAAATAGTAAAATACAAGTCATAAGAAATTGTGATATCGTAAAAAATTTTAATTGAGAAATTGGTAGATGGTTAATAGACTAAAAACGTGGCATAGAGGGGATACAGATTCCAACCACCTGGGTTTGGATTTATATCCGACCCGAAAACAAGTCACATCAAGGAAAATCAGTTGCAGAAAAACTGCAGTCCTACCTGATGATTCCTTCTTCTCCTAGGTGAGGAATATGGATTCTGATCATTTCCTAGATTAGCTTCGTAAAGGTCCATCACCCATGGAACCTCAGGCAAAAAGTATATCACGAAAAAGTATCAGGTGAAGATCGCTCGATTCAGCAATGCAGGTTTTCGTCGTATGCAAACTCTCGGGCGAACTGACGTGTCTTGAAGGAAGAGTACCAAAAGGTTCAAATGGCAGTAAGTGAATGGATGGTGGAATAGACTCCCATCAAAGATATCCATTGGTGTGACGGAGCCAATGCCAGAATAAACGGAAGGGTGCTTCGTAGGCGGCAAGCAAATGGAAGGATTCTAGAACGTTTCAAATGGCAATATAGAATGGATCGAGACATGAGATGGAAGATCTGTCCAAAATCGGCGAGCGTACGCCATCCGAGCTGCAATTCGTGCATGGCTAAGAGCTGCAGAGCCTCGATATAGGGTACCAGAGTAGTTTTCGTGCCGTAATAATAT
>LLCD01001415.1:0-11116 GCA_001414355.1 Hymenoscyphus salicellus
CTATAGCGGTGTATATATATATAAGCCTTCTATATCTAACGACGAAGCTAAGCTTTAAAATTAAGTTTAATATAAAGAATCTAAATAACAGACTTATAAGTTTAACTTAAAATAATATACAGCTTATATACTAAATTCTTATAGCTATAAAACGACCTATAAGAGTAGCTTTAATATTCTTAAGCTTTTCTACTATAACGTATAGCGATAATAAAGTAAACTTAGTAAAGCTAAATAAGTCTAAGAAGTCTAAGGCGTTGTTTGTAAAAACTATACTTAAATCTCCTAGTCTCTCACCTAATCTAGACGCTCGTACTATCCTATAGAAGAAGGAATCTATTTACTACACCGCGCCTAACACTGTTAGAAAAAGTATATCACCTGACCTAAAAAAAACGGTCACCTGACCAGTTTTTTTAAGGACTAATCAGACGCGGCCTTGGCAGACGCTAAGAGCTAGTCAAGTCCGTTAGCCGAGGCCCTAAGGGCCAATTAACCCCTGTCTCGGATATCGATATTTTAATATAAAAGTAGATAAAGAGTAATTAAAGAACCCTCCTTCACTCATGCTTTCTTCACTTCTTAGAATTACCTTCTTTTGATAAAGTGTCCCTAGTAGCGTCACATTTCCCATTTACCTTTTAGGACTGTTTTCCAAGCGTGGGCGATACGCCTGTAGGTGGAACGAGCGTTTGTATAAAACACTAGTACGTGTGAATACTTCTCATTTCTAAGTTGTGTAAATAGGGTAGATAATTGTTAGAGACGAGAGGACAACCTTTGAACTTTATATCTTCTATCGAACGTTGAAATTAAAGTAGAACGCTTTATCTCGTTTTCAAGAAGAAGGTCGTGGAGGGCTCTTAAGTCATGAAACATCTAGTTCGAGTACCGAAAATCGAGAGGGATTTGATAAGAGGAGCTTTAACATCCGAGATGGGCTCAAGATTTCAAGAGGGACCACAACATCCAATTCGGGTTAAACTCGGGTAAGAAGTGTTTGGATTAAGAGGACTTCGGAAGTTCGAGAACAGTTTTCAATGTTCTGGTCCTATGGAGTTAATTGCGAAGGAAACGGAAGTGTTTCGCTGTGTGGAAGTCTTCCTATTTTCTTGCTAGCACTTCACTGAATTTCTTTCAGTGGTTGAGATTAAACATCTAGTCTCTCGATTGAGTTCAGTCGTTTGCCGAACTTTCGGAATATTGGGATAATCTTGGCGATTGGTCCCTTCCTTGCGGGGTCGTGATGTCGTGACGTTAGTATGAAAGAGAAGAGATCCTGTAGAACTTTGACTTAATTTTCCCTTGGTCTGTCTAAGGGAAATATCCATTTCAGGATATGTATTTAGCAGTTTAAAGTACAGAGTATATGTTTGGAGTTCTAGAGAAGGCTGCTAGATACGAAAGTGACATGGCATTTGCATATATCGTTTATAAAGGATTAATTGATTTTATAATTCTCAAAGTAGAACCTTCACTTACAATTCGTGCTCCGTCCGTGCGCATATAGCCACGAAGGTTTATAAAAGTCCAACCAAACTCTCAGCGTACCTTCCAGAACCATCAAATAACACTATCAAGAATACAAACCAGCACCTCTCCCCTAGCACCCTGGCCTCCATCTCACACAATGAATGTAAGCCAAGTCGACGTCTTGAAAGAGGAAGAGGAGGGCCTCCTTGAATTTCACGTCGGTTCAAGTGAATTCGAAGTTGTGCCCGACCGAACAACCACTACAAATATCCAATCCCAACCCCCCCAACCTCTCAAGCCATCCATCTAACAACAACAAGCAAATCCACAGTACACAATGACGCACCACTACAAGAGTTCCTCCAGTACAAACACCGCAGGTCAACTCAAGAGAGCCAAGGAGGGACGTACCCTGACCAACTGGGTAAGTTTTTGTCCCAAGTCCCGCTCTTGTCTATAAGCTAATATAAAAGTGCGCTCGATGCCCTGGATGCATCTAGCCTTCCGGGACATTCTTCTCAACCTTAGTAATCTCGCATATTCAATTCCAATAGCCTGGATTTGAAGACAGAATCAGTAATTTTCCTACTTGTGCTGCCCAGGATTCAGCTCTAGTTAATTTCAAGATAATACTTGGATAATTACCAGTAGAGAGCTGTTTAGCTATTTGGCTTTATTTTACTGACTTAGATGTCAGATAGGAGGGGTTCGGCGATTCTTTACTACGTCCTTCAAATAGTAAACACAATGTTGCTTAGCTCTCTTGTTAGTATGGGTTGAGATGGATATATCAGGGTAGCGCGGGTTGTGGGAAGACTTTATTTTCTCATCATCTCTTGGGATGGTTGCGAGTTGGATTCTTTCCTTTTCCCTTGAATAATGTACCCTTATTACTCTGCAACAGAGGAGTGTTATATATAATTACTTGAAGCCAATACCTAACTCACCTTGGGCAACGCCTCTAAACTTCGCACGTGTCTAACCAAGCATGCCTAACAACTTTCTTTAGATAAGTTCGAGAGTACGACCTAACAGAATGGTTGTATCCAGGCTCATGTCGAATCGCAATCATGTCTCGCGCCTAGGAAGGGTCGAAAGACGGAACTCACTGCGCCGACACGTGACGTGCAAGAGAATATCTCTCGCAGAGGAGTTTTTACAAGCTGTTAATTTCCTAGACCACACCACTCAGTTTAAGAGAGGTAATATTGTGCCTGGAAGAAAAACAAGAGACAGAGGGGTAAAAACGTGATATACCCCCAAATTTCTTTTTTGCTTTTCCGAGGTTACCCAAAACAATCTCGCCAGGGTACTTACTTGCCTTGCCTCAGCCGCTTGAGGGTTCCCCTCTTCCAACAATCAAGAACCTGAAAGCTTCATCCCATCTAGGAATCACCCCATCTACATTCCCATTTACATGGGGAGAAAAGCCTGAAATCGAGCGGAAGGGTGCCAGGAACAGCCGTTGTCAGTCTCTATTTTGAGCGTGAGAAAGTCTCTGGATAGCTTCATTATAGCCCCCGTTGCAATAGCTCCCGTCCCAGATTTCCAGCTTTGCAAGCACCTTTAGCTGCAGGATTACGTCGCGAGGTACAAAATCCCACCTCAGCTGTCGCCATCCTGCTCCACCAGACAATTCTCCTCCATTCTCCTCCCTCCGCGAGACCGAATAAGCAGTCGAGAATTGGTATAAGCGGAGACCGAGTCGGGAGGCCTGTCGATTTGACTCGATTTGACTCGATTTGACCCAAAAGAATTGGGCGTCAACCATTCACGCGCAGTTTCACCCCGCCGACTCTCAGTTTCGAGCCTGTGACAGCTCACCATATCACCAGCCCCTCCATTTTCCGGAATCTAACGAGCGTCATCCCACCGACCAGGCAGCCCCAGCCTTATGCTAGACTGAAGTCTGAGATATCAGTCTGGATTCTTCTTCATAAGCCAAAGCCGGATGAAGCCAGATTCAATTGTTTTGTCGTCGCAGAAATTCTTTGCAAGCGCCGAGTTCATCTGAACCTTCAAGTCGCTTATCGCGTGATTGCGACACCTACCTAGCTAGGTAGAACCTCAAACCACCAGCACCCAGCAACCACCTCTTTCCAGCCATGTCTCGTCGTGGGGATGCCGTCTACGAGGAGCGAGACTACTATCGAGACGAGAGATCAGCACCACCGGTTCGCACACAGGTGCGCGAACGAGAATTCGAGGAGACCGATGTCTATTCCCGGCGAGGCCCTGAGTCTGCTCGAGGCTCCAGGCCTGATTTCCTTCGAGATGACTATGGCAGAACAGAACCAGGACAAATGGTCGTGAGAGAACGCGATACCGAGATCAGTAGGCCCATGCCAAATGAGCGAACGATGGAACGGACTATGGAGCTTAGTAGACCTTTGGAGCGCCGGCCTAGATCCCCATCACCAGTTCGAATCCGCGAAGAGAGAAGGGAGAGAATTATTCGCAGAAGTCCTAGCCCTCCACCTGTGGAAACAACCTTTCGTTCCCGAGTGGTAGAAAGAGAGAGAGCTCGTTCTCTTACCCCGCCTCCACCACAACTCCGCGCCAGAGTGACAGAGACCAGAGAATTCCGAAGAGAGCGATCACCATCCCCTGTGAGATATCGCGAGAGAGTTGTTGAACGTGAACGTTCCCCCAGTCCGGTTCGATTTCGTGAAAGGATCATTGAAAGGGAAAGAGAGCGTACTCCAAGTCCACCTCGTATCGATACCATTCGCATCCAAAACATTGAAAGAGAAACAAGACGAATCCCTTCACCTTCTCCATCTCCGAGTCCTCCACCTGCACCTATCCGAGCTCCTCCCATTCATCAAGAGATAATTACTCACCATAGACACATTGACCATGGTAAGCCTCATTTCACATTTTCTGCTGACAACCCTTTCTAACATCATAACAAGGCTTTGAACGTGCTCGTGTACCTACCCCACCTCCTCCTCCACGTCGCACCAAGGAGGTCAAAGAGACCGACATCGATATTCACACCTCGCGAAATGGAAACAACACGGAAATTGATATTAAGACATCTCGCTCCAAGACCCCACAGCCCACCTCCAACTCCATAGCCCGCCGCCACGACTTTTATGATGACTCAATTCTTTACGACCACGAGCATGATAAACTACGAGTACGTGATACAAAGCTAGATATTGGCAGACGCCGCAGCATGAGTGCACGACCCGGTAGAGGAGAGCATGACCATGTGAAAGTCGATATTCGAGAGAGCTATGGCAGAGAGCGTGATAATTACGGTAGAGAGAGCGCTGTGAGCATCAGAGGAGACGAAGATGAAGCAGAATACTATCGACGGAAAACCGACGAAAGAGCCTACATCGGAGAAGCATACAACGGGGCAACGAAAGATTGGGCGATCGTGGATGTACCGCCCGGAACAGAACGAGTCCAAATGGATGGTGTCGGTGGAGGAAGCCAGGAAGTCACGTGGCAACGATACAACGGTGTTCGTCGAAGCAAATTTATTCCCGAGCGCGAACGCATGCCAGAACGATTTCCCGAGCGCGAGAGGGAGAGGATCGAAATCCGAGAACGTGAAGAGCCAAGACATGAAAGCAGTGGACTCGAGATTGAAATATCCAGCTCAAGTCGTCGGCAACCCAGTGGCGCAGGGACATATGAGCGCGAATATGAACGCATCGAAGAGACGACTAGCGATCGCAGGGTTGGCTTGCCTCGACCATCGCCAGCACCAAAGAACCGTGATCTATGGACTGAAATCACCAAGGATTTGGTTTTGGAGGAAGCCATTAGGAAGCTTGGGTATAGCTTTGAGGAGACTGAGTATTTCTATTATATTATAGAATATCTGCGATATGTAAGTCCCCAACCCTCTCTTGGCTTCAATACCATTAGAAACAAATTGATGAATTCATGCTAATATTCCACAGGAGGACGTTCTCGAACTAGTCGAAGTCTCTGAACAAATCAAGCGCGAACGCCAACATCGCATCCGTGAAATCGAGCGCGAGCGAGAACGCTTCGAGCGTAGGGCACGCGAACGAGAGGAATGGGAGCGAGCCGAGCGAGCTGAGCGACGAAGAGATCGCGATAGCGGCTACGACGAGGAGCGTCTCATTGAACGGGAAATTGTCTACGAGGGGAGTGATCGGAGAGGTCCGCCACGAAGACGCTGGTGATTTCGAGATACCATACCATTTGCGAGGCGATAAAAGTTGTTGGATGATATTATCACGAAGATCACTGCTTTGAACTTTGGCATAGCGATTTTTTTTGCTGCTTCTCCTCCTTTCGTATTCAGCCAGCGCCAGCTGTTTGAGATGTTTGTTTGTTCTGGTTGTTGTTTTTTTAGGATACCAATGAGCTCGGGATGCTCGGATTCTCGCAGTTTCTTCTTCTGTTTTATTCGCGTCTTCTTTTCATTTTCATTTTTCTTGTCATGAGGGAGGGGCGGGCGTTGGAACTTAATCGGGGATCGCTGGATATGGGTGCGTCTTTGAGGAAGCTGGAGGGGATTCGGTGGTTCAGGGGGACTTGAGGGGGCTTATAGATGTTGATGATTCTTCGTTGATTTACTCTTTCATCATGACATGAATTTACGATTTACTTTTTGAACTTTTATGGCAGATTGGTGATGTGATGTGATTCCCGTACCTTGATTGTCTGGATTATGTTTTGGGAAGTTTTGTCTGAAGGGTGGTGTGTTGCTTGATTGTGGGTTATCGAAGTTTTGTTGGTTTATCCCTCGTCTTTGGCTTATCTCTACTCTATGGCTGATCCCTCACTTGATGGCTTATCCCTACTTTTGGCCCCCAACATTTTTCCAGCTTATCCGACAATTTGACAGCTTATCCTGGCCCCCAATTCTCATCCAGCTTATTCATTAAGTACCAGCTTACCCACCAAAATCAATCCAGCTTATCACTCAACCAAGAGTTTACCCCTCCTTTTTCGCCCCTATCATTTACCAGCTTATCCACCAATTTGACAGCCTACCACTAGTTCTTAGCTTTTAATGTTTACTGGTTTACTGGATGTTTGATAGCTTACTAGCTCGCGGGTTGAATAATTTTGTTCGGCTTAATTGAAACTTGGTTGTGTAGTTGTAACTCTTGCTTTGGCCCTCAAGTTTGGGCTTTGGCTTACCTGCGGATTACTCGTGGATTACTCATGGCCACTTATAGATTACGTGTGGCTTACCCGCCCCATTCGTCTTGGCCCCCAATCCCCAAACTTTGCTGATAGCAAAGCGGGGTAATGGAATAATTAGGTTTATAAGGAAATTGAGATGGGAAATAAAGCTTCGACAGTGGAAAGTTTCCGTCTAGGTTGTTCTTGAGAACAACTTAGACGCGGTATAGAGTCTCTTTAATATAATTGTTCATAATTGGGATTTGTCTTGAAATTTTATTGAAGCATAGCGGAAGTGGGCGTTCTTGGTAGTTTCAGGACAAAAGGTTGAAGTGTATTTTGGTGTAGTTCAAGGCGTTCTTTTTATTCCAGAAGGACTCTTCACTGTAGACGATCAGATATTACTAATACCGAACAGCCAATTCACTTCGCGTACAAATACCACAAATTCTCATAGGACAACATCAACCCAGATTCACCAAAATAATTGGACGCAGCCTCACACGCCTCGCAAATCTAAACTTGCGCCTTAAAAGTTTTCATCTGTAATCTTAGCTCGAACACTTCCACCTCCTCAATCCAACAACCATCTCACACACCGAGAACCACAACTAATGGTAGCCGCATGAGTTGGCATTTCTCGCTCAAGAATCACCCCTGGCACGCCTTGTACATTCTCTCTCTCGCACTGTACATTACCATTCTCAAGTCCTTTACAAAAACCTACCATCAAACTCACCTCACCTCTACCTCAAACCTCGCACTACAGCTCACTCAACCCACCTCGAGCCAATCAACTTCTTGGACCCTCGCCCTCTACCAAAACCACATATCCGCCCCGTAAAAAATGGCATCCCACGTCTCCTCAAAATCCTCCAAATCCGCATTCTCAAAATCCACCACCTCGTCATCCTCAAATTCCTCCTTCTCAACCACAAAATACGCCTACAAACACAAACCATCTCTCCTCCTGCGCCTCTTCCGACCGGATCTCGTTCACGGTTTAGACGTCGCCAGGGTGGAGAAGGAAAAGAAGAAGGCAGAAAAGGACGCGAAGAAGAAGAGCAAGGCAAAGGGAGAGAAGGGAGAGGATGGGGAGGAAAAGAAAGTTAAGGTTGTACAGGTTTCTGTGGGAGTGGATGGATGGAAGAGGGAGAGGGTTTTGGTTTGATTTTTTGTTGTCGGGGTGTATTATGGTAGGGATTGTGAATAATGAGTGTTGGATATGCTATGTGGTGGAGTTCTGAAATTGGTGTCTGTAGGGTTTGTGTTTGGCGAAGCAAGTTTTGCCGATGAGGGAAGGGGAGCCGGAGTATGGACAACGTTGCATTATTGAGATTTTGTGAATGGGTTATGGTACGATATGTTGGAGTTTCTTATGTACCTGAAACGGCAAGATTTGCCGAGGTGACGATGGCTGTACTTATTTCGCATCAAGGCTGGGATTTGTCCTACAAAAATCAATGAAGACATTAAGTAAATTCCAGTCCCCTGCAAACGTGCAGTTTCATAGTTTTCTCAATGTCCTCATCAAGTTGAGTATGTAAAAAGCGAATGACCAGTGAAGCTATTGGTAGGTAACCCAGGAATAGTTGCAGATACCCTCGCTCTTTTAACAAACCCCCAAGAAAGGAACAGTAGCTATCTTACAAGATGAAATTCTTGTCTCAAATGGAACAATAGAGATGATTCACGGCCCCGACGCCATCATTCATTTGTGAGGCCAGTACCACCCAACCATTCAATCGCAACCTATCTCATCGTCTCCAAGACAAAGAAACTTTCTTAAGTTGAATCTTATCTAGTTGTTAGTTGTTCCTCCGCTGTCGATTGGTTTCTTTATTCCAGCTATTTCTGTAAATAGCCACACATCGATAATTAGTTTAATAAAACAGTAGCTTTCCCCGAGACTTCTCTCTCATGTATTTGACCTATCATATGTTCAAATCAAGAATTTTAATAGATGACTTCCAAATGACGATTTTCATTTTATTATCTATAGCTATTTGTAGGTGACCTAAGAATAACTTGATTATGACCTCGACAGTTGTAGGTAACCTACTATTAGCTGGACTTATTTAGGCTACCTAATTCTTTTCTTTCTCAGGTAATGAAAGCAACAAAGTATTTCTATTCTTCTGCATAAAAACACATAGATCCCCAGCGCTTATTTAGCAGATATTTCGAATCTTGTCGCCTAAGATCGCTTAGAAGAAAGACAGCGTGGAAGAGTGAACAATCCGTGCCCCCACCTCCCCCCTTCGCTCGACTCTGCAAGGACAGATAAATCGATAGCAGAAGAGCATTCGAGAGCAAAACGTGATTCAATAACAAACCCAAATTCAACTTAATAAACTTCGGATCTGATTTTCCACAGGGCAATTTGCCTCGAAGATGTCAAGCTAGGTGTGATGGAATGGTGAATCCCCAGGCTGGGTTGTGAAATCTCAAGCTGTGGAATCACGGATTCCGTACCCAGAGATTCAGCGGGTACAGCATCGTGTTACTCCGTGTGCCCTTCTTACTCTTCTTGTGCCTGTTCTTCCCGGGCCTTTTAAAGGAAGCTAGGACTTGGTGTTTCCTGATTTGTATTGTGAATTTATATTGATCCTTCTCTTATTAGTATGTATTTTAACATCCAGCAATTTAAAGTTCTAGGTCTTTATGTTTATCTTTACTAGTCGAATAGTTTATTACCTTAAAACTAGCTAAAAAGTTCAGACACCTGAAATTGAAACACTTGAAAATAACTTTGAATTTATGTACTAATTCCGTTAGTACTTAGCCAGCTGGGATATTTTAATGCCGAATTATAAACCAAGTCAAGTCAATTCCATCTAGAAGTATTCTAAATTCATTGGAAATAACTACTCTATTGTGTTGAAACTAATCTTCTTGAATGTATTAGGGTATTCATGTTAAATGAATTCTACTCGGATGAGTAGCTAATAATTTAACCTAGATACTATTGAAAAGTAAGAGTCCAGGCCCCAAGAGGAAGAGGAAGAAGCCTATAGCTACAGGACTATATATTAATTTTCAAAATGACAGCGAACTTAAATATTCTAGCTCTTTCATAGTCCTTGGAAAGTCCTCTATCTCTTTCTTTCTTCCACACCCCAGGGGAACTCCGATTATTCCCACTGCAGCTTTCAAAGTTAACCATCGCTTCGAACATTCTGGCTTGTGGCTTGTCTAGCGAGTCTTTTGAAGAAACAATTAATCGACGAGACTCTTAAAGTCGCATTCGAGTCGCACTTACATCTGGACTCTATTGCTTCATCGCATCCATTCCAAAAAAGAGAGTCTCCCCTCAAACTCGTACCCATGTAGATCCCCAACGCTTATCCGGTGGACCCCCAAAGCTTGGCTGGCCATGGTGTTGTCGCTTCTCAAAAAAGGGAAGCATCTCCGACCCCTGTACCTACGTCATCGTGCATGCCCCAAAATCTCCCCTAACCTTGATTCTCCCTCCCGCAAAACTTTACCAACCAATGTGACTCCTTCGCGCGACCTTGGCAAGCCAACTTCATCCCATGTCCAATAAAAAGATCAAGCTTCCAGACCGATCAGACGAATTTTTCATTTGTTGATATTGATAAGTGGTGGTGGGTATGACGATGATAAAGGACCAGGGTGTATAATAAGGGTAAGGGTAGCTGAGAGAACAAGGAAGATAACCCCCTCATTCAAGGACTCCATTCAAACTCCACTACATTGTGTCGCTGTGAATAACTTCCAAAGCTCTTTGATCCAATCACCCCCATTGTACTCGCACCTATTGTCCACTAGCGCCCTCGAGTCAACAAAGGATCGCTGAGAGGCATATCTTCTTCAGCTCCAGCTCCAACCATACTCCGCATACAAAATTATCTAGAACAAACAGACACGAAATAAACCAACCACGAACTACGATTGCAAATACTTGAGTAGATCTGCACTACACCATCCACCAAACACAACAGACAAACACATACAAAATACAGAAGCGCAATAGCAAGTCGCAAACATGGGTTTCCGACCGAACCTCGAACTCAGTATCACCTACATCCTACATACCATCTACCGCTTCTTCCAGCTGGTTCTGGCCCTCACGGTTGTCGGTCTCTACGGCGTCGACCTCCACAAAGCAAATAAATTAGGAAAGTATTCCGATGGAAAATGGGTATGTCTCTACCTCTCAATCCCTCCCTATCCCCCCAAGATATCCCCTGCTCCTCCTCCCCACCCTTTTCCCCATCCACCAAATTCCCATACTAACTCTCCCCAGGTCTACGCAGTAGTCACAGCCTCCCTCTCCGCCCCCACAGCCCTCCTCTACATGATCCCCTTCACCCTCCGCATCCCCTTCCTCTTCATCTGGGATTTCACCCTCTTCATCCTCTGGATCGCCCTCTTCGGTCTCTTCGGCAGCATGTACATCAAAGAGAACGCCGAGGGGAACGCAGGTATCACGCGTATGAAGAACGCTGTGTGGGTTGATCTCGCCAATGCGTTGTTGTGGTTGATTAGTGCGGTTGGG